>JAVYIG010006572.1:0-115553 GCA_035222895.1 Strongylocentrotus droebachiensis
GTTAGCAATTAAGTATGAAGATTTTAGCACAAAACATGAAGAGGGCCTTGTTATAATGTCTTTGATCTCTGTTACACCGTGATGCAGGAAATCCAAACCTCGCCCAAGAATTCGCGGGGGGGGGGGGGGGGGGGGGGGGGGGCAGGATCTTAAATTTTTCAATTCAATTCAATTCAATTTATTTCTGTTTCCAACAAAACATTACAAATCAATTGTAAACATAAAAGTACCTGTATGCTCTTTGCCCACATAAAGCTTTTTATTCTGAAATTAGAGACCTTACACTATACAGAGCTATATGAGGAGAGATTGATTGGAAAGGAACCTATTTCTTCAGTCCTGCACCCTCATTTAGAGTCTAACCTCATACTGGAAGGAACTTCCACCCCCTTCCCATAAAATCATGGGGTCTAGAGCCCCCCAATCATCCCTTGACGAACTTAAAATAGACAAATTAGGAGGTGCAGAGGTAGGGATGAGGCAGGAAATCAGTCGAGTACTATCTCTATTTTTGTCCCTAACACAATTTCAAGAGAAAAAAAGAGGGAGGGGGATTATTCATTTGACTTTAATGGAGAATAATCAGTAATCATTTATGATTATGATATTTGTTTGCATCCTTGCATGTGTTTTGTTTATTTTGTTGAGAGGCTGTTATATATAAAGGAGGAGTCACAAAAGAGAAAATGAGTTGTATATCTTCGTCTGTACACCTGTGCAACAGAAGTGCCTTCTCTCTCCAGATGCGATATTTTTGCGGAAGAAGAAAACAAATATTCTGTAAAATTGTCACCTTCGTTTTCATTCACACCATGTGTGTGTGGGCCATCCTACATGTCCGGTATCGATTGCTCTAAAGAGGAAGAAGTGAGATCCTACTCTTACCGGGTCATATGCATTTCTATCTGCATCTGTGATTTACAGTTCAAGCTAGGTATAATCTCTAGCTTATTTTCATAGACTTCCTGCCGTTTTATGAAAGAAACTCCAGCCAGAAACTAACATGGTTAGGCCTTGTGATCAATAATTTATATTTCTTTAACTACAATTACCCTTTAAGAGGAGGCACTAAGATCCTTCTCTTACCGGGTTATATACATTTCTATCTACATCTGATATTTAAAGTTCAAGCTAGGTCTAATCTCTAGCTTATTTTTATAGACTTTCTGCCGTTTTATGAAATAGACTCTAGCTAGAAAGAAACTGACTTGGTTATAGGCCTTGTGACAAATAATTTGTATTTCTTTAACTACAATTGCCCTGGACCAAATATCTGACAGATAAAAAGTATATCCATTGCTCAATCTGAAGGATAATGACAAACCCTTCATCTGCAAGAGGATTTTTGTTCTTCTTCAGTCCCATGTACTCTAATTTGAGTGCTGTTTGAGGCTACCGAATGTGCACCCTCTTGCACTTTAGGTGTATTTCCATCGTCTTGCATACATGTGGCTAAGATTGTGTCTGAACATTTAAGCCATGACTTCCTTCCCGCCACTCGCTTGTCATCGCCCCTGCATGTCACAGATGGTTTCTTGTCATCCGTCGTCCGTGGTGCTGGATGGGATTGGACTAGCTCCTTGCAGGGCCTGTTATTATTAGCCCAAGTGTTCAGAATAGCCCACTAATTCTAATTACTACTAGCTTGAGAACATTTTCAGTGAATTTAGAAGAAAATAGTTGGCCCTGTCACATTCACGCCTTTGATAGTAGATTTAGGTAGTGTTGAATAATGCATTAATAGTACTATTTGCCCAATTTGCAAGCTAATTAATCAGGCAGTAGAGATCAATGCTCAAAATACACTGTGGTGACGGGTCATTCGCCCTCGTGAGCCCCCGTGAGAAGGCTCACAGGTCTTTTTTTGTGGAAGAGCCCCCGTAGACAAAATATTAATTTGAGCCCTGGTAGAGACGCAGTCAACTATACATGTTTAGAGACAGAAGGGCTGTAACCTTGTGTTTAAATTACATGAGATAATGCCCTTCTGCAACTGAGCAGATGGTATGCAACCTATTAACACATTGACTATAGAACCAAGTAGCTCCTGTATATATAAAGCCTATGGGAATGATAGAATTCAGTAGTTAATGGGTTAACTTAATTTCCTCACGCAAGCAGGCATCGCTCATTTTGGACTAGTGTGCTAACAAGATAGGAACTTCAAACGTAGACAGTTTCTCCCAAGATATTTGTTATATTTCAAGTGTAGATTGCTTTAAAAATGCCCTCAAAACTCATTTGTTCAAAGTGGCTTTCCAGTAGATTTAAATTTGCTTTCACATTGTTGTTTTTCTCCACCATTACGCCTCAAACACATTAGTGATTGGAGGTGGTGCATTACAAATACCGGTACTCTATATTATTATTATTATTATTAAGAATCCCTAATCATTCTCAAACTCGAGCTCGTCCGGCCTAATGGGGATGTGCTAGAGCTCTTCGCTTTAAGCCGGCTCGTGTTTCTCGTTATCTGAAATAGCTGGATGGTGGATATATGGATAGACGTAAAGCAGGAAGGAGTGGAAGACATGATGGCAGCAGGGCTATTTCTGTCTTGATCGAGATCCCCCTTCTTGTGCATGTATCCAGGGCAGTCTAAAGTCATTCTGTGTGCTGAGAAGGGTTAAAGGTATAGACCAGTTCTGGTCATGCGATTGCATTGTGAAAGAAACGTTGTGGAATCGACCTGAAAAGGTTGATCATCTAGTATCATCTAGTAAGTATTGGTGTGTACTGCAAGGTTCTGGAATCATCAAAATCATAAGAAATCTGGCCCAGTCTCGGTAAAGTTACAAGCACTGTACACAGAAATATGTATATGGGACTACGCGATATGCAGTCCGCGGATAGATATAATAATTTACTAAAGATATCAATTAGTAGGCGGTTTCCTGGCAAAATTTGTATCATCACGTATTAGTCAAAACATATTCTTTCACATGATTGGTAATGAGAGCTTCCATTTCATTTTTTGAGAGGGGGGAGTTTCCAAAACTGGTATATACCTTTAAGGTCTGGAAAGCTCAAAATAGCTCCGGGAAAATTGATGCAATGCATTGCCCCCAAGGAAATCTCACTTTTTGAGAAAGAAAAATTCAAGAGAGACAGCTCCTGGAGAACAATATTGTTAATTTCATATCCGCTTGAGTTTGGGCAAACATTGTAATGTACGACATGCTGCCAATACTAATTCTATGAATTATTCCTTTAAAGAGATTTCAACCTTACCAGCTCGTTCTTATATTCAAAGCAAATCTTGTTGGGAAACAAATCTTTTTAAGCCAGACAATTTTAGAAAGTTGAGATGATCATGAAATAGAAAGGATTCTTGGATTGGCAATTCATTCATACGCCTGTGTATCACATAAGGCAAATGTCAATTAGTTTTGCACACAAAATGACTGCAAATTAATTCATCTGCAGTATTTTCTCTTTAGATTGGGAGAACAACCAATGTTCTAAATAAGGATAATAGTGAAACATCATGTTATCCTAATTATATCCTAAGGACACAAGCATAAACATACTTCAATAAAAATGAGAAATTAACATTATTTCATGTACTACATTTTGAAATGCTTACCAGATGGAAACACTCATCAGGATACATTAATGTTGGGACATGAGTAAATAGACTGGATATCCGTACAGTGTGCCTTATTCTCATTGTCCTTGAATGAACCTAGCCGCTCATGATATATCTATATCACCTGTTTTAACCTATACAGCCCATTAATGTTGGCTAACTTCAGCCTTGTTTGGTTGATTATCTTCTAAAGGCTCCTTATAACCTTGTTAAGGACATGAAGAGCCAATATATTGCCATCAATGTTCATCTATTGATGTGGTGTTTACAGCCAAGCAACTTAAACACTGAATGCAGGACTAACCGAGCACAAAATCGTTCATTTGTGCTTGATTCATCTACTTGAGATGTTAAGTCATTTTGTTGTTTTGTGCACATATGTAGCAAAATCAGAAAAGAAAACTGTTGGGATTAATTATAGAGTTTTGTTGAGGGTTAAAGCTTAGAATTCAGCAGCTAGCGTGGGATAATGATGACTCCTTGAATGTGTCCTATAACCGGAGGATGGTTCAGTTATCTTGAAGTGGTATAGAAGATGAAAGACTAATGGGTTGATGAGGATGAAAGGCTTTGGTATGAGGAAAGGAAATGTAAGATTGGTAGGTATGTCCTCTCAGTCGGCTGCCGACACGAGATGGTTTCACACTCTCCGATATCTTCAAGGGAATTTTTTTTTTTTACATTCCTTTGCAGGGGAATGTCCCATGAAAAGAATTGACCTCTGAATTAATGCCAAATTCATATTTCATATATGACTAGAAAGATTTTAAGAATTTAGACCAAATTTTGATACAACTCTGAAATTTTGGAATTCCAGTACCTTATGTCACACAGTTTTCCCTATTTATACAATATATTCAACAATTTAAAATACATTTAGAAAGTTTCCTCGACAAGGCAATGAAATAACAAGGGCCCTGATTGGTCGAAATCAATTGCAATTCATCTCTAATCATTTGTCCTTATTAACTACTACATATTCATAGATAGTTTCTTCATTCATCCCATTAATTGTAACTCTCTTTATGCTCAGAGTTGTGATTGATCTTAATCTCAAGTTAAGTTGCCATTGATTTTGATCAATCACAACTTTTGAAGACGGCGGCCAATTACTCAATGCATCATCTATAGGCCTGTCTTCATTAGCTCGAGATTGCCAAATATCCCGCTATTTCAACAATCCTGATCGCAAATTATCCAGTTAATTTGTGTCTTCATCAGCCTGGAGTTGCAATTAGCGGGATATTTGGTCGGGATTGTCATCCCAAGATATCTTGGGATAGTTTGCAAAATATCCAGCTATTTGTCCGGTGCGCCTTCACCAGACCGAAGACTTGCACTATGCGCGAACGCTTAGCAAAATATTTCGAGCTAATTTCTCAAGGTCGAGTTTCAAGTTTCTAGGTCAAATCTCTACCTGATAAAGAGGCGATTTGTAACTTTGGGATTATTTCCCAAATCAGAAATAGCAGACTATTTGGGCAATCTCAAGCTGATGAAGACATACCTTCTAAGAAGTTTAGAGGATGACAGAATGCGTCAGTGTGAAGTAGCCTTGCGTGGATGATAGATGGAGGAAATGATAAGATGAGAAGGTGAAGAACACTGGTACGAACGAACGGCATCATTGAGTTTTGAATGAAAAAGAGACGCATCCTGATTGAAAAGTATGCATGTCATGTAGGGCTAAAGATGTAATGTGGTAGAGCCGATGATGGGAGGTACAGCTTGTTGGGATGTGCCTTGTGAGAGGAGGGGTATGGAGGTAGAGGATTGGGAGGAGGAGGAGGAGCAGTGAGGGGAGGATTGGGATAAGGGGGGGGGGAGGAGGGAGGGAGAGAGGGGGAGGGAGGGGAAGAGGAAAGTAAGAGGAGATGGAGGAGGGGATGAGGAGGGGGATGAGGAGGGAAGGGGGAAGAGGGGAAGGGGGAGGAGGAGGGGAGGAAAGGAGGAGAGGAGGGGAGGAAAGGAGGAGAGGAGGAAAGTAAGAGAGAATAGGAAAATAGGGAGGAGTAGGTGGGTGGAGGAAAGAGGGGAGGCGGAAAGTAAGAGGAAGAGGAGGAAGAAGAGCAGGGATGGAAAAGTGGCATCAGGGGGGGGGGGGGGGAGAGAAGTAGAATCAGATGTAGCAATAACAGAAAAGAAAACTTGCAAATACATATTTTTTAGTATTGAAAATATATTGGAAGAGGGAAACTAGCAGGAGTAAAATTGTCTTTCTACATTGTATGAAAATGATTTACTAGTACACATTCATCAAATACACATTCATTGTACTTATGATACTTTGCAGCCAAGAAAAAGGTCATTAGTATGCCAAATCCTTGGATACTTGTACCAGGCCAAACCTCTGCCAATTTCTGCATTTCAGATGATTTTCCCCTCTTCCTCCTCAAATCGGTTTTCCGCCTGCTTTTGTCATTTTCGAATCCATGTCTTTAATGAAACTGCGAAAGGTCAAACAGAGCGATAATTGATATTGCCTGGGAAACACATGTTTTTCATGTTTTGTTTGACTGCACCTCAGTGAGTCAAAGCAGACCATTGGATGAGAGAAAGTGAGTGAGAGTGTGAGAGAGCGAGCGAGAAAGAGAGATTGGAATACATCACAAGGCAAGCTGAGATGTTTTCCATTAAAAATCACCATTGTCTTTGGATTTGTGCTTTCTTTTATTCTTCGACTCTGATGAAGATGAAAGAAAGATCATTTGTAAAGTACTACGTTTATCATTAAATCATTACAAAAAACTCAGAAACTTTATTTTCAGAAAATGGACACAGAACAAATGAATTGTGACAACTTCTTTGTTATTAATTATGAGCAAGTAGGTAATATTTTCAATCACGTTGTTCTATTTCAACTTGTGATTGCTTTAAACATGTATGAAAGTTGCATCAAAGTCAATTTGCTTATCACTTAGAATATGATTTAATCTTAAACAAAATATATGTAACTATTGTGTCATATAAGTCTTGAGCAGACCTACACAAGTCTAAGGTTTGCCTGGCACGTTAAATAAATATCGGTTTGTGAAGTATGATTTTCTTTAGGTACACGGTCCAATTATATCTTAATAAATCATTATTATCAGTTCGGTGGGAAACTGTCACAATTCATAATTAACAGCTCTGTGAAATATGATTTTTGTTTTGGTACACATACAGTGATAGGATATTGACTTAATTATTAATTATGAGTTCTGTAGAGTTGCGGTAATGATTTCTTTCTGTACATATTCCAAGGATATTGACATGATTATGAGCTCTGTAAAGGAATGATTCCTGTATGTTCGCAGTCCGAGGATATTGAGATAATTCATAATTAGTAGTTCTCCAAAAAGGATGATATTCTTAGAGAGAGAGAGAGAGATCGAGAGAGGAAGCTACGTGCTAGCGAGGAGAAAGTGGCTGAACATGTCTGCGGCAAGGACAAAAATTAAACGAGTCTAATTTCATTACCCGATGCGGAATACAACTGCGATTGGCGATATTGTTCTGCTATATGGAATGCATATCAGAGTCGTCAATTAGCACTTTAATTAAGTTATGGCGTCGTCAGAGAACCTACGAGGGGGTCGGTCTCAAACGTTTTGCAAGGATTTGAAGCGTGATCTCGATGGCAGGGCAGGGAGAGGGATTTGATAGATTCGTTTCAGTTTGTAGTTTTTTTGTGTGTGTGCATCTGGTGTGGAGGAGCCAGGAATAGTCTTAAAGGGAATTTCCAGTGCGGTTGCTTAGAGAGAATTCATGGAGTTCAATTAAGTTATGGCGTCGTCAGAGAACCTACGAGGGGGTCGGTCTCAAACGTTTTGCAAGGATTTGAAGCGTGATCTCGATGGCAGGGCAGGGAGAGGGATTTAATAGATTTGTTTCAGTTTGTAGTTTTTTTGTGTGTGTGCATCTGGTGTGGAGGAGCCAGGAATAGTCTTAAAGGGAATTTCCAGTGCGGTTGCTTAGAGAGAATTCATGGAAATCAGGGGGAAAATTTGGGGTATAATGGATAGACATGGTACAATAGCATCTGGTGAGAGCCTAAATGGCAATACAAAATATTTAAAAATTCAGGCTCTTTGGGGACTAACCTTTGAAAGGGAGGGGGACAAAGTCACAAAATGGACACAAAAATACAATTGGACGTTACATTTTGGTGGATGTGTACTTGAGGTATGCCAAGTGGGATTTTAAAAGAGGGAGGGGTACATGCTTATTGATTTTGTCTCCTACATCTTACCACTATTGAGAGTGTGTAAATGTTCAATTGCTAAACCTTTCCCTCCCCTGTTTTTATCATGAGATGGATGGAGAGCAATGTTACAGACACATGGATGTTAGCAATTATTCAATCAAGAACGTGAAGTTGCTTCTTGTAATTTCTTTTTACTTGAAAGATACATTTACCAAAAAATAACCTTTTTCTTGAATAATTATGTCCTTGCTAACGGTGTTTCCTTTTTGGCAAGCTATTATCTTCTCTTCATTTACATGGATGGAGAGAAATTGGAGATAGATAATAAAATAATTTGAAACAGATAATAATAGGTCTGAGGGGGTATGTCATTGCATGGACTCAATAATCATGACAGAATCATGCTGTTTACTTTCAGTTTTTTTTCAATTCCGTTTGTGATTGCCAATGATTTCACATTTCCTTTCCATGTCTACGTGATATGAAGCACATTTTTTTGGTAATAATCTCTGGTCGTCTTTGTTTGTGGACATTACTCAGTGATGACACAATGTGGAAGGGGTATAACTAACTGTGTCATCTGACTCTTTCCCCTTCCCTTCCCCCTTCTTACCATAATTACAACAACATTAGGATAATCATAGGGGAGATTAGAAATATATTAAATGAGGCTCTCATATAATATTTGTAGCAAATGTAGAGAGGCTTCTGTCCTGTTTAAGACTTTATAATTGGTTTTAATTTGCATCAGATGAGCAGCTAAAAGTCTGATATCTTGTCATATACAAAGTCAATAGTTGTCCATCTTCCTTTGTATACAGCCAGCCGAAAGCTTCTTTTTCAAAACATGCATCAAAATTTTGAAATTAATCAAATTGAAAGTAAACATTTGTTCATCCTCTACATGCAAGCTGGAGCTTTATTTCAGAAAAAAATGTTTCAAAATAGTCATTAAAAAAACCCACAAAAATTCAATTTAAATAGAAAAAACACACCTTCAAATTATCTAGAGCTTATTTCAGAACATGCAGCAAAAAGCTGTACAACTTGTTCAACCTCCTTCAGCTGATGCTTTCCAAAACATCAGACGATTAAACTCTTGTGAGCAACAAACTTCAGTCAGTGTCCATCAAAGTTCTGAAGCACAGAAAGGCCCTTTTTGTATTCCAACCTGCCCGAGTATGACCTGAATGTGAGGTCAAGTGGAAGAAATGTGAAGTAAACACACTTTCTGAATGACCTCAAGTGGTTGGAATACATCACTTGCCTGGTGCCAGAAAGGCATTAACTATATATTAAAGCATATTGGTTAATGCCTTGTAGCTCTTAGCAGACCAGTCATGATGGTTATAGAGGAGTAGGTAAGATAGATCTTTGTTTAGGCTGGCTCCACTTGAGCTTGATAAACCTGGGTCCAGAAAGTTTCTGATGGGAGAGATTGAATGTGGATCTGATGTCAGACATTCCATCTGAGAGGCAGAAAGGAGTTAAGTCAAATAATGCAATAATGAGTAAATGCCCTTCTGACTACAGTAGTATTTAGAAGGAAAAAAGGCATATACAACTAGGTTCATGACATATTGGCATTGTAGTAGAGTTGGCCTATCCTATGCAGGGAAATAAATTAATATTTATTTTTTGGGGGCTACTTTTCAAGCTTGCCTGCATAAAAATAACACTCTAAAATTTGCTTTGCATTGAACTCTATGCAAATTTACTGGGGCTCTTTTGGGCATTTCGGGGGCAAATTCGCCCTGAGCCCCCGTGTATTTTTTTCACTGCGTGTGATAGGGGAAGGAGATTGGGTTTTGGAGCATAAATGCCTGTCTGGCAAGAGTGTTACAGTAGAGATGGATGTATCTTTTGTGTGATGTGTCTGGTGCATAGTGCATATATTACAAAAGACCATCCCATGTGAATGTGCTGAAAAATCTTCCAGTACAACTGCAATGATTCATTTGGTCTACATGAAGTCATATCATATTTCTTTTCCCTCACCTCAATTTTCCACAATTTGGCAATTCGAAAGTCAAACCACTTTCTCGCTAAATCACATCTTACTGTCAAATCTGCTCTAGAGACCTATTACTTAACGCCTTCTAGCGCTGCAACAGTCCAATTTTATTTAGGATCAAGGCTAGACCAAGATCATGTAGCAAGACCTAGACCTAATTAGGAACTTGTACCCACCAGGGTTCAACCCAAGGATCAAGTAAATAGGTCTACAGGTACAGGGTCACCTAGGCTGAAGGAACATCTATATACAGGGTTCCAAACATCGAACAAGGTCATGGACAATTAGTCTCTGACTTACTCAATGAAAGGGAATATCAGAGCAATTACCTGCAAAGTGTTTTATTTCCTGAGTGTAACTTTATCATCACATTCTTGGAATATGATCAACCAGAAAAAAAAGAAATGTAGGTCACTTGCATTTGTGTTACTGGTGATTGTATTTACGTAATTTGAGAGTTTGTTTAAATGTTTGGCGTTACAGTTTTCTGTTAGACTGCAAATCATTCCAATATTACGCAGAAGAGTTTGATTTTGCAAGTTGATTTTGTCATTCAGTAAGTGTAAGCTCGACTAGGAGGCTATGTTATAATTCACTGAGATACTTGTACGTGCTTCAAATGAATTAGACCGATATTATCCAGACTTTGTACAAAATCTCACCTTCTCCTGAGAGAAAAAAAAGCTTTCCCCCTACATATCATCTTAGAGAGCTGGGCCCAGTCTTACAAAGAGTTGGGATTGATCCAAATCAATTGCAAGCCCTCCAATCAATCGCAAGTTTGAATTATCCTATCTCTTATGTACGTAGTTGTGATTGATATCAACTCTTTGTAAGGCGGGGGCCCTGGACATGTATTAACTCTACATAAGTGCTATTAGTTCTCTCTCCTGGGACTACATACCCATAGCATGCATAAATGTTTATCATTCCTTGTATGCGCTGACAAAGATAACATACTAGATTAAGAAACAAGAGGAAAGATGCATGAAAAGGACATTCACCAGCCTCCACACTTTACAGAAATCTCTTTCAAAGAGCTAAATCCTGTGATGTAAGACATGTGTTATATCTGAATGAGATATCAAGATAGTCTGGTCATCTGGGAGGTCAGTGAAGAGCTAAAAATAGAACAAGGAACACAGGGTCTATCTGTGTCCACTTGGTCTGGTGTTTCTCTTGAAGCCATCAAAATATCTCTACTAATGGATGGAGAAATGGAGGGGGATGTTTGGATAGTGGAAGAGAAATTTGTTGGTGGATGGATTGATGGATAGAAGATAGGAAAATTGGATGATTGAAAGATGGATATCTCTTCCAATTGATTAAGAAGGAATGGAGGAGGGGGGTGTTTGGAAGTGGAAAAGAAATTTGTAGGTGGACAGATTGATGGATAGATGGTAGGAACATTAGATAATTGTTTGATGGAGGGGGTAGATTTTGAAGTCATTTATAAACAACATTTTCATACAATTATATGCTGAGCAAACATTATTCTCATAAGACATCTCTTAATTTCCAATGTACTTTCAAAGGACAAATAAAACAATACCACAAAGGCATTTAGAAAAAAAAATTGTTATCCAGCAATTCTCTAGATCAAATCAACATTGCCAAATTGGCAAAATCATCCTCATATCATAAATATGAAGGCAAAGGTCTCAGATAAATTTGAAGGTCACTTCGCTTTAAGGAAGTATAATAATAGAGGACCGACTCGATGATTGAAATTTTGTGCTCATAATGGCATTCAATTTCCTATTGTACAGATAGCAGTAATTACAGCTATCATTCACAATGCTTTATTTTAGTTCTTTCTTCCTAAACTGCTGAGTAATATTATTGTGTCGCCCGGTAGCCAAATAATACCAGAGATAATTACAACATAAGGTTTGTTGCATAGATATTAGTTGTTGTGTATCATAAAGTGCCTCTGTTACTAGTTGAAATAAAAATGCTGATAGATTAAATAATTTTCATCTAGCCTTACTGCAATTTATTGTATCAATAATTCCTTTAAATAACAAGTACCAATCAAAGTGATCATTTTGAAGATTAAATATTTTTGTCTATTAAACCCCTTTTGCTGCTTATAAGCATCGGCTTGCATGTAAAGCCCTCTTTGTTGTATAAACTTATCAAGTATGAGTGAATTCATCCTTCAAAGAACTCCAATTATTTATTTTGAATAGAATGCAACAGAAATGACATTTCTCAACATTAAGTACTTATTTTTAGTGGTGTAACCATACCCCATGTTTATGTAAAGTGCTGTGAAACAACAGTTATAGTTTGTAAGAGCGCTATAGAAATGACTTTATTGTATTGTTTTTTTAATTTTTATTGTATACACTTTCAAATACAAGATTCAAGATTCAAGATTTTATTGTCCATATAAAATACAGAAATTTGTTTTCCATTGGTGTAACATGTAATATGTAAAACATAAGACAACAACATGGTGTCGTGTGCTGAAAGCCAAGTTTGCTATACCCTTCATGAATGTCAAAGTCGTTTCTTTTGAATGGGATGGATATGAAGGACATCTGGATATGTGGGACCTCCCAAATCACATCTTCTTGAGATGTTCCTGTCATTCCATCTTCCCTATCATCTCCTCAACATTCCACCGGATAAAGAGGCTCTGCCCAATGATAGGATGAGGGGTACCCGCTTTCACGGGTATATGGAACCGTTCACCAAGCACCAACACCCTGTCCAAAGGAGAAACATTGGTGTGAAGGAAAATTTCAGATAAAGAAAAACATTCATAACACGGGCATGCACATGAGATATGATTAATGTAACATAAATTTGATTAAAAATTAGGTTCAATTTGTCATATAAAGGTCTTTAAATGTAAACTCAAAAGTGCATGCTTCTCTCAAAACTTTCTTTTAATGAGCGTGGCACAAACATGTTTTGCTATAGGCCTTCCACTGTTTTTTTATATGAATTGTCACTGTGTGACATTTGCAAATGTGAATAGTTTAATTAGTTATTGTATATCTGTTGAGGAATTTTATGAAAAGCTGTATTGTTTTCTGAATCTGTACGTGGCTCAAACAGTGGCAGATGAGGGGCCACAACTGGCTTATGCCCCCTCCCAGAAAAAACAACAAAAATGCCCCCCCCCCCCCCCATAATTGTTGTAATTTCTCAGAATTGTGCACCTCTCCATTCATGATATCCTGAATCTGCCCTAACTGAACAGTATCTTAAACAGTGGCAGATCAGGGGCCACAATTGGCCCATGCCCCCTCCCCCTCCCAACTGTAACCCTGATGGCATTCACGTACCAGAAGTATATACCAAAAAAAGATGCCCCATAATTTAGTATTTCCTCTAAAATGTGCCTCTACATTTACTTCATTTTCAAAATCTTGAAGCTGCCCCTTCTTGGTCTAAAGAACTCTGGAACAAGATCCAAGTATTGTATCTTGTGAAAACAGGCCCAAGTACTGGAGTTCATAATCGGTCAGTGTCTAGGTCAGATCCATTAGCTCTTGTTAACCAAGTTAAAGACATAATGGCTTCTAAATCTACCAAATAGAACATTTCTGAACCCACAGTTATCCCTACTCTATAATCTCCCCTTCATCCTTCTCTCCCCGTTCTCCCCCTTTTAAACTCCTTAAGCTGTTTAAATCATCCATATCTTACCATGCCATTGGTACTGACTTTAGATGGGTAAACACTGGCCTGGGAATTCATCAATTTGTTGGCTGTGATTTTACGCAGCATCATGCCAGAGCTCGTCCATACTTTTGACAGTTTCTGAAAGGGATACAAAATACTATCGCTCCCAATGTGCTCATTTATTGTCAGTAGATTTTCAGAACATCATACTTCAAAAAATCTTAGCTCCCTTTTTGCAATATTTCTTCACACAGGACCAGGTTATGATTTATCAAAGATAGGGAAAATAATGCAAGCATTATCAGCTGTATTTGTTCAAACACTGAAAATCCTTTATTTTTGTACCAAGGCTTTGAAACCACAATATGTGCACAAATGTAAAGTCTTGGAAAAAGGTGGGATAATGAAAGAAAATGTTTTTGCTCTATTGAGTATCACATTTACAAATGATTTTGATGTATGGTAGGTTTCCATAGAGCTTAAGCTTGAAACCACAAGACAGTAGGCGTACAATTGTACAATTTTGGAAGTATTAAAAGACTTTTGCTTGCTTTATCTAGTACATGTTTCAAGTGACTGTGTTCTAATAAAGAATGCCATCAGGCTTTAATATTCTTAAATTTGAAAACCTCAAGATAGTATTTGCACACCTGGAATATTAATCTTGCTTTGAATTACATATCACAAATGACTTTGTTGTATCATAGAGATCAAATGCAAAGCTATCCATCTTTTAAGCTAGAAAACCACTACAATGTGTTCCTACTTTCCTCATCAATCACGTTTATATCTCTTTCACCTTTAATTAGTCTCTATCTTACTTGACTGATCCTGTGAAGATAAGGGTTGGGAAGTTACCTAAGCCCAGATATCCTGCCATTGACTTGGCACCAAACCACATTCGCCAGAGTTTTGTCCGATTGCGTGCTTGTGGGGAGGTTCTCTTCACGAAAACAATTACCCTGCCGAGTTGAAAAGGACACATTTTCAGTTTCCAAATTAGAACAGAATTAAGGGTAATTAAATTAATGTTGCAGTGGTAATAAAAGAATCCCCTGGTTTCCAAAGTTTGACAAATTGGTAGTTTTCATCTTCAAGTTGATATTAAAGGCAAGACATCAATTAAGAACAGTTTTGTATGTTTCACATCATATCCATATCATGACTCTTCAAAGAAATACAGACATTAATGATATCTTTGCACTTGACAAATGGGAGAGGATTATCTGCCAATTTGAGATTTGCATAGTCCTAGTGATCTCATATTTGAAAAATTCATGACTCGTATTATTTGTCTGATTTATCTACAACTTTCATCATTCTGTTTCTACTATGTTTCTGCTCGCATACAAATGAACTAATAATACAAGAGTTTGATTATCCTTAAAATATGGTAAAGGAATATGGTACAAAAAGTGTTTTTGAATAAAAATAGGGCCATATGTGGAAAAAAATGACATGAAAAAGAATGAGAGGAGACTGAAATACCTAAGTTTGCTTTTATTCATAACATTTTGCCTCAGGCTAGAAAGATAGAAAGGCATTTTATTGCGAAAAGCATCCGTAAAATGGATAGCAGATGTGAAGAGCATGCAGACGCAGCAAATCCCCTGCTACATACTTAACCAGTTGCGAGAGTTCTCAGTCATGCCTTGTTAAAGCTCACAGGTTTTTGTACACATGGGACTGTAGAATAACCCGGAGAATGTGACCCTCTCTCGCAGGGTAAACGCGGGTCAAGTGTGAAATAGATCATTATGAGATACAGCTGAAAGTCGTTATGTATGGAATTGAGAAACAATAATGTCGATTTAGCTTCAGGGATAGCTTTTCACACCCAAGATGGGAACAAAGAGAAAAGTTCAAATCTTATTTCTAAAGTTTTCCATTTCAATTTGTCAAAATGATCATCAATGTGGCTTGAGATTTCCAGTTAATTTCTCTTTATTTGGATAGTATTAATACTCTTTAAAAAAAATACTTTTTTTCTCTTCTATAACAATGACTTGCTTGAAGATAAAAAGTTTTATTTCACATATTGGATATCCATGCCATTCAGAGTCAGTAGATTATAATTGTAATGCTGTACATTTACATGATGAAACATTCCTTATTTTTGCTTGTCTGATAGAGGGCATTAAGACAAAACAAAGAATATTTATTTCCAATATTGGAATTGCATGCCATTCAGATTGAGTCAATGGATATAATTGTAATGCAGTACATCTTTATATGATTACAACAGATGTTCGTCTTGTCTTGGAGGGTTCAAGAAAAGTTTAGAGCTGAATGAAACACATTGCCAAACAGCAAGTGCAAGTGACCCATGCCAGACGACAGATTTCAATCGTGCTGAAGAAACTATACAGATCCAGTTTTACAGGGAATTTAATTTTGGAAATAGTATTTATTGCACAAAAACACTTTCCCAGCCCTACGGCTGAATTGTGGTGGAAATAATTGTTTAGAGTACATGATTATCTGTTGTCATATCTTTCTATATAGGTCTTTGAAAAGACTTTATTACCTGTCCTCAATACTTATAGTACGATTTAAACCCTATAAACTTGCAAAGAGGGGGACGTCAGCTTCTTGCTAAAAGGCCATTACAACTATCGACAACAAATACATGTAGTTCTTACAGTGTTCTGACGGGCAGCCGGCGGGGAAAAAAGTTATTTTGAAAAATGGCTGCTGTGAATGTTTTTAGCCATTCTTGAAGCAGTTTGTGAATGGAATTGATAACTGTCTCCCAGAGGGTATTAGACCATGGTAAGACGAAACTTGAAAGAGGGCGGTAAAAATGTTCAAATAAATGAAGTGCTGGGAATGTTTGAGCCATTCTTGAAGCTGTTTATGAATGGAATCGATAACTGCATGGCACCCAGAGCGTAAGAGCTAGGAACTTCAAAGAGGGCGGTAAAAACGTCTAAATAAATGAAGTGCTGGGAATAAATGAAGTGCTGAAGTCCATAGATCATTAGGCCATTAATTTGCCATTGCAATGGCAACATGCCACTGAAATTACCCTTGAGTTGATTTCTTGGAAAAATGTGAAATCATTTTAATAATAGATTTCCATTGAATTGATTAAAATTCCAGCTAAAGTCCTTTTTTTTCATAAAGGTAAGTGAGGGTATAAATATTTCTCCCAGAGTACTGAATTTATCTGACTTTCTGAATTAAAATTTTTAGAATTTAGAGATAAAAATGGTTTATAAAAAAAAAATCAGTTGGCAAGCCATAAGATGGGAGCTAAATACTTTAGTCACAACATTTTGAGCTTCAGGCTGCATGTGAGAGATAGAGAGAACTGCCTTGAAAGCATGTAGGAAATACTTCCTAATCATGATGGATTTATGTCAGGAGAGTATTTAATTTCATTTTGAGTATCTTCAGCTAGAAGTCGGAAGGGGTACATTACCTTATAGTCTTCAACAAGTTACATAAGGTCCTTTGAACACTCAAGAGGCTATGGGTGGGGGGTGATCACATTAGCTAGTCATCTTTAGCTCATTACTTATGTCCTTTTAGCACTCAATATACTATGGGGTGTTGGGGGCAGCGGGAGGGTGGAGGGGATCGAGTAGATCGGAATTGGCTCTTTAACACACACCCTGTTGGTTCTTGATAGAAAGTTGGTAAGGGTCATTTTTTCAGGGGGGGGGGGAGTTCGGTGCAAGGGGTAGGTGCAAGGGTAGGGATAGTGGATTGTAGAATATATGGACTTGTGACAAGGCCATAGAAATACAACAAGGTATCTAAAGCAGTGGAGAATGATAGCAATACTCCCCAACAAGTTTATAGATTACCAATAAATCATCTTCAAAACTATTTGACATTGTTAAACCTGTAATTTTACTTAAAAGTTTTCATCGTCATAACATATCAATAGTCGTGCAAATGCAGGAACTACATAAAACCATAAAGGTGTCTGCAAACCATTTGAATGTGATATACCTTAACTTTTACCTTGATGTGCCCTTTTCAATCTGCCTTATCGGCAACCATAGGCATAGGGGAACATAGCTTTCATCAAAGACACATTTGCCACATATTAACGTGATGAAGTGCCAATTACGGTGTGAAGTATTAGCCGCTTTTGCCCTGCACTGATATGACTTTCGACCCCTCCCATTTTTTCCTATTCCAATCCAAACCAATTTCCCCCTCCTTAGGAAAGGTGAGCTAGAAAGTTAAAGGGGGGCCAAGAAAGTCTGCATATAGCACACAATTTTGACAGGCACCCACCAACATGCCACTACTAGCATGACCATGGTGTTTAATTATGAATATTTGATTCATTTAAAAAGGCAGTGATTTAATTGTCCTTAGTGGTATTGATCTGCAGGTGTTTTTCATCAGTTTTTGAAACATGGATGCATTTTAGTTGAAGTGTACTAAATATTTCTTCTTCTGAAGCTCAGGCTGTCAGTTTCTGAAGCAGAATTAGACCAACAAATCTCCTTTCGAGTAATTACTGTGTTGATACATTTCATCACAAAAATAATGGAGAGTATCAAAGCATTCAAAATATTGAGCTATATCATTAGGATTTATTCAATTAAGATACTGTACGTTCCACTGGTTGCTATGATAATTTGTTAGAAATTGCCCCTTTTTTCACTTTATGCCACCACTTTTTATATATTTTGTACATTCGCAAAATATTTAGTTTTTGGCTTAAAAATGCAAAACATGCCACCAGAATCAACAGATTATAACCAGGGTCTGCATCAGGCTTTTATTTTTGAAGAGAACCGTTGGAGCATCAGCATAAAAACAGGAAGAGCGTTCAATCAAACTAAGGTCAAAAGACTTGCTGCTCTTTTTAGATTTGAAAAATAACTATTTCACTGTGCTGTCATTTTGGAAGGCATTGATACAACCATTGAGGCTTTGGTAAGTGAGAAAGCATTTGTGCTAACAAGTTATTGGGTAATTAAAAAAAAGGGGAATTGTTATGTAGGAAAAGTTTGATTGAGGAAAATGTGATTTTGACTATTTCAGCAATCACATTTTTAATGGTTGACAGATACAGAGAGACCACTGTGATGTTTGATGGAAAATGGCATTCATCCACACAGGTTCCTCCATTGTGGTTGGGCATCTAGCAATTTTGACTTGCAACAGAGAAATGATGGACAAAAATATAGTGAGAGAGAGAGAGAGAGAGAGAGAGAGAGGGGAGGGGGGTAGAAATATATAGAAAGAATAGAGCCTCAAATATGTGATGATTGTCAGAAAATCACATTCGTCCATACTAGTTACTCCATTATGACATGAGCATCTAGCAATACTAAACTTGAAACAGAAATTATGGAACTAAATAAAGTGAAAGAGAGAGGGGGGGGGGGGGGGGGGGTTAGAAAGAATAGAGCCTCAAATATGTGATGATTGTAGGTGGAAAAAAAAATCACATTCGTCCATACTAGTTACTCCATTATGACATGAGCATCTAGCGGTACTAGACTTGAAACAGAAATGATGGAACAAAATAGATTGGAAATTATATATATATATAGAGAGAGAGAGAGAGAGAGAGAGAGAGAAAGAGAGAGAAAGAGAAAGAGAGAGAGAGAGAGAGAGAAGGAGAGAGAGAGAGAGAGAGAGAGAGAGAATAGAGCCTCAAATATGTGATGATTGCAGGAAAATCATATTCGTCCATACTAGTTACTGCATTATGACATAAGCATCTAAATGTACCAATGCCTGGTTTGAAAAAGATACATTTTTAGGAAAAAATGACTAAGTGAGAGAAAGAAAGAGCAAAATAGATGAAAATTGGAAATTTAGTAATGAGAAAGAAAGGCTACAGCTGAAGTATTAGCCCAGTAAATGTGTTTTAAATGTTGCATAAGAAAAAGCAATGAAGACTGAGATTATAAAAACAACAACTGGAGAAGGTACTTCAAACTTTTCATAGATTTCTTACATTATGATCATTGAATCTTAAACCCCAAAAATTGGAGAGCTGCAGTACGTGTATTGTGTTGTGTGTGTTGCTCAAGCTATGAATGTCTTGCATAAAATAGGTATTTTGCATGATTGATGTCTGTTGTCTTCAGCTTACGACCTTTGAACTAGACCTTTGACCTCGTGATTGATAGTTTGAATTCCCACACCTAGCTGTTCTACTTCTTGCCCAGATCGCAGGCCCCACCTGCAGATTTCAACCTCCAAAGAATTCAACATGTGTGTTTTCTTGGCATGTCTTCTAGTTTTTTGCTGCTCCAATTTTCACTAAATATATCTTTGAGGAGATGAATATTTCATAATTTATCATATTATTGGATGGAATAACCTTTGTTAGCTATCAGAATAAGCGATTATTTTCTTGCAATGTTTTCAGAAATTGTTTGCTTGCAAAATTTTCAGTAAGATATCAATAAATTGACACATGAAAAAAGGTGAAACTTTTATGAAAGGAAACGATTTACGTAGCCACCCATCCCCCCCCCCCCCCCGAAAAAAAAGTTGCAACAGGTGACATTAAGCCCCTCCCATCATAAGAAAGATGGATAGGCCAGATGGTTTGGTTCATAATAAAAACACTGAATATGTCTTGAAATCGGATGAGAAGAAATATCCATCCAATAAATGAAGAACCAAGATCCTAAAAGAAATGAGAACCCAAAAGATATTCATAACACTCCAGCCTCTTTAGCATCACAGCTGGAAGCTGAGGGCTGAGTAAATTACCACCAAACCTTTTCCAAGATTATATTTCAAAACTTGTGAAACTGGTCCCACTTCCCCTGACACCATGAGGCCTGTCCTCATCAGCTCGAGATTGCCAAATATCCTGCTATTTTAACTATCCCGATCGATAATAGTTTGCGTCTTCATATCAGCCCGAAGTTGCAATTAGCAGGATATTAGGTTAAGATAATCATCCCAAGATATATTAGGCTAGTTTGCAAAATATCCCGCTATTTGTCCGGTGCGTTTTCACCAGGCCGAAGACTCGCACTATGCTCGAAAATGCTGAGCAAAATATCTCTAGCTCTAGTTTCGAGTTTGGAAACCAAGTCTCGAGCGGATGAAGACACGATTTGTAACTTCAGGATTATTTCCCAAATCAGAAATAGCAGGCTATTTTGCAATCTTGAGCTGATGAAAACAGACCCCATCACTTGTCTAGACCACCAAAAAATGTTATTTGTGGTGGTACTTTGTTTTCACACTGGGCAAAAATATTGCTCCTATACATCAAGCCTTAAGTGTGGGAGATAGTGTTACCTGCTTCCAGACTGCTTTGTTGGATTTTGTCTGTAAATAACAAAAGGTCCCTAATACCGGTCAGAATGGTAAAGTACCATGTCCGATGTTTCTCTAATCCTGTGCTAAGTAGCACAAAGTCATTATTTCAAGGTTTCATATAAAGAAATAGATTCTTTTCTGGGGAAAACATGCTTTTTGAGTCTGTGGATGGTAATGTAATGTTTGTAAAAAGGCAGTATTTCTTTAAGCATTGTTGAAGCTGAAAACTAGCAGTAAAGAAACAACTTTGCAAACAAAATGAATGGGATTTTATTATAGCTGCATTTTACATGCAAAATATGATTTGTTTTGAAGATTTTCCTATAAATACCACTTGTCATACTGGGAAAGCAATTATATGTGCATTGTTCAATGGTGCTAAAACTTAAGGGCATTTCGAATTCAAATAAACATTATCATGAAATGCAATATTGCTTTAAAAAAATAGACAGAATTTCCTGTATTGTAGTCTTAGATTTCCTCTTGTATCTAACCAATAAAGCCTTCGTACAATGCATAGATATGCATATACTCGACATCTTCTCCGAACACATGCAGTTTGTTATAGAATCAGTCTCTCTCTCTCTCTCTCTCTCTCTCTCTCCCCCTCCCTCTCTCCCTCTTTCTTTTTTTCTCTCTTTCTTTTTCTCTCTCTCTCTCTCGCCACAAAAACAGTAATCAAATATTGTAGTTGAACTTCAAAGAGCTAAAGAAATTCCAGTGCTAAAGCCAACTTCCGCAGAGCCTTAACCAGAAATATGAATTCAATTGTACTCATTTCTTGGGGTCATTTACCGATTAGAAGCAGCTTAGGTGGGATACCCCCGGAAAGTCTTTGGTAGGCCAGGCCAGAGAGGGAAAAAGATAGGGAGGGGAGGGGGGTCGTCTTACAAGGGGGAACAGGAAGGTGAAGGTGAGGTTTGCACCTGCCGCTGAAATCAAACACCTCCGCCCTTGATCCCCTTCCGACAGAAACTCAAGAAAGGAAGAGAGAGATGGAGGGAGATGGAGGGAGGAGAGAGAGAGAAAGAGAGAGAGAGAGAGAGGGGGGGGGGGGGAGGAGGAAGGGAACACTAACCAAGAGAATCAGAGTCACTTTTACATATCTTTAAAAAAAAATTCCTCTTGTCATTTCTCTTGCTCAGTGTTTGCTAACTGATTTATCATATGAATTCAAGTTTCACTTATTTGACTTTTTGAACAATTAGTTTGCAGAAATTCAAGAAAGAATGAGAGAGAGAGAGAGAGAGAGGGTGGGATAGAGGGAGTGAATGTGTGTTTGTGTAAGAGAGAGGGAGAGAGGGGGGGGGTGGAGTGAGAGATCGAATAGAGCGTCAAATATGTGATGATTGTAGGAAAGAATCATATTCGTCCATACTAGTTACTCCATTATGACATGAACATCTAGCAATTCTAAACTTGTAAAGAGAGAAATGATGGATCTAATAAGGTGAGAGTGAGACAAAGAGAGAGAGAGAGTGGGGGGGGGACATATAGAAAGAATAGAGCCTCAAAAGAGGAGAGAGAGAAAGAAAGAGAGAGCTCTAGAGACACAGAGAGAGTGGGAGAGAGAGAGAGAGAGAGCAAAAGATCAAGAACAACAGAAACAGGAACAGAAAAGTTACTTGTACTTATCCCAATGTAATTGTTCAATCCATTGCCCCATGCTTGGTATTGATTGATGAGATGTGTGTTGTGGTTTCAAAAATATCTTGCCACAACAATTCCACAATAGTATCACATTCGTAACCACCAGAGGAAAAAATCATTGTTTTTCTAGAGACTTTCGGGATAAAGCCCTCATGATCAAAGAAGAAATGTCTGAGCTTTTCTAACTATGTGTTTCCTTACACATTTGTGCTAATAACCTCACAGAAACTTCATGATCAAAGAAGAAATGTCTGAGCTTCTCTGACTATGTGTTTCCTTGCACATTTGTGCTGATAATCTCACATAAAAATGATGATATTATAAAATGAGTTTTAAGAAATGAATTTTAGGTTAGTATGTTCATGGTTTATTAAGCATCAGAATGTTTGTTCTACTAATAAATTATCAAGAATATCATAATGCAAAAAAGGAGAAAAGTTTACCCTGTGAAAATTTATGAATTTTTGCAAATACACAGAAAGATTATCGTGTGATGATCAGGCATGACAAAAGTTGATAGAAGCGGAGCGGAAGGAGAAAATCAAATTGGTTTTGAACAATTTTTTAAACAAATAAAGTTTGTATCTTCCAGCATTTGCATACAAAATTAGAAATATTGCAAGAGAAAATTGATGAAATTTTGCAAATTTGCAAACACAGCTCACTGTGTATGACATTGGTTGACAGAAGAGGAGAAAATCAGTTTGACTACAGCGAGAGGAACAATAAGGATTTGCCAAGTTTTGAACAACTTCATGAACAAAGTGCTAATCTTCCAGGATAACTTTGGATCTCCTAGTATATTTGGAGGATAAATCATCCTGCTAAATGGTCTACGTGCTTGAGACGGCTCAGTGTGACATGACGTAAGTCTGTGAAAAGGGGAATTTCTAAAAAAAAATCTTCCTGAAACCCCAAGGGAACAGAAGAGACTTCCAATGACGATAATCTTTGCGTATGGAGGGGTGAACAGAAGGAAAAGAAAAAAATTCAAACTTTTTTGTACTTGAAATTTGTCATGGCTCCATATAAAAGTTTCACTGGAGAACATTTAATGACTCAATCATGGAGTTCTTCCTTCGTATGATAAAAATTCTCTTAGGAGATACGGGAAAAGTTATTTCTATATAGGCCAGTTCTCTCTATGTTTACTTCTGTGAGAATTATTTGTTAATCATGACATGATAGTGCTGTCTTCATTATAAGGGTCTCGTATACAGCTACATGTAGGTTCAATATGCTCGCTAGGCTGTTTGGTTTTGCAACACGTGCCCCTGCGACAATTTCTCAGTAGTCTGCATCTTATACACCGTACTAATTAAATTCCCAACTTCAACCATGGGCGAGACACTATACCCAAACCTAACCTAAAATCAAATTGAAACCCTATTAGTACATCAGGTACTCCGTCAAAACCGACTCCATATCGACTCAATTGACTTTTTGCCATTGGTGGTAATTGTTTGATCAGCCTGCATGGTGTCGGTCTGGTGTCAGTCTGGCGTCAGTCAGGTATTCCTCTGGTGTTAGTCTCGTTGTGACTGGGGTATAATCCTCTATCTGTAATGAAATAAAACAGAGAGTAATTGTCACTAGAGCAAATGCTGGATCATTTGGGACACTTTACAGTTGATGAGGTACAGTGGTAGAGGGGTTAAAGTTTAAAATCAGTCAGCAAGATTGTCTCCACAATTCCAAGACATCTTTGGCTTTAAAACTGTGAGTGCATCAACCTCCAAGAACACCAGCTGTTAGAGCTAGGCCCTTCTCCAGTTTCCCTAGATCCATTTCTTTTGAGAGATTTTACCATAAATCTCCTTTCTCTCATATAAGTTTCCATGAATGTGACATTCTGCTTACCTCCATGCACCCCTCCCTCCCCCAGTGGACTATCCAAACTGTCCTAGGTTGATTGTAACTTCTTTTACAGCCATGTCTTCCTACCTTTCATTTCTAAAGTACTATTGATTTCACCTACTTGAACTTGATGGTACAGCTAGAAGCTCCCTAAACTGTAGATACAGTAGTTCTCTGAAGATGCCTCCCCTAGGAATCTTCTGTAACAACGGCTGATTGCTTGCCAATTTTGCTTGAGTTATTAAAAAAGCAAAATATTTTTATCCTGTCCTAGGTACTAGAAGTAGTCAAAGATAATGTCTAAACCACAGGCAAGAACGGACTGAACTTAGGGAAACCCTTATTTTCAAAACCAAGTCACTTAATTCACTGATCCTACCACCACTGTTGAAGGATGTAAAGTAGTGAAGTTACTCATGACCTGCTTTTGATTCAGTAAATATAATTTTCTTTATATATATATTTTTTCTGCTGATAGCCGGAAGAGCTTTAATTATATTTAATGTCCTTTTATACCAAGTGTAACACCCTTCTGGCTGTCAACAGACTATGTGTTATGATGAAGTTAACTTCAATTGACACTTTGCAAAGAGACGGTTAATTTGGAAATGCCACATGAAATGTCAGAATAAGTTTCCTTTTTCTTTGAGAGCATCTGAACATTCTGAACCGTTAACTTCCCGCAAATTTTCTCCCACGATATCATCAGGTTTCAAATTGCGAACATCCGCTTTTCTCTAACTTCTAGAAAATACTCCATCACATACATTTCTTATTCTTCTGACACATAGCATCTCAAGTTCCCTACCATTTTCCCCCTTCCATTATAATTCCATCACCAATTCAGTGATCATCCGCGGCAGGCTGATGGAAGGTGACATATCCTCATGATATACCATCGACTTCTGAACCATTTGCACTCTTGAAGTATAGCAAGTGAAAAGTTCAAGGCTTCCTGCGGAAACCTGATCTAACTCTGTAGAGATACATGCTCCATGCAGCGAGATTAAAAACCGATAGCCTACATCGGGGAGAAAGTTTGACAAGACTGCCAAAAAGAATAGCGAGATATTAAGTTAGTTAGGTGATGGTCGATTGTAAACAGAAATTCTAGTCCTTGAATATGATATGATGGACTAGATGTATTGATACATGATGGGGGGTGGAGCAAGATTGTGCAGTGAGTGTGATGCTTATAAACAAAGTGTCATGACGATAAATAGAGAGGAAGTGTTGTGATGATTAAGAGTGAGATCTGACAATAAATGATCAGTGATTGAGCTCGAATGAGGTGCTTCAGGTTTGTCACATTCTCTTGAATGATTTTGAGGTTGATTTCTTGATGTGACAAATGCTTATAGTGATTTTAATACCTGTGCTTAAATTAAAAACACCCTCTTTTCCCCCAATAGAACCTTAACACTTTGCAGAAGTCATCCAGACTGTCTTACATCAGTTTACTTTTGCTTTAAAAACTTGGATATTCAAGTTTTGGCAAATGTCTTTGGGGGATGTCAGACATGGTGGTATCTATAATGGGTGGCCTACACATCACATGACATTTTCTTGTCATCACAAGAACAGCTAGATCCCTGAACAAAAAAACAAACATAAAAAACGGTTCCACATTCTAGATCTACGTAGCTGCCACAGTTCTTTTGAAATAAACCCACTAAATCTACATGGTCCCCTACTGCGACAAATACTACATTTGAACCTGCTTCCCTCTTCTTACCCCTCTCTCTCTCTCTCTTTCTTGCGACTTACCTCTTTCTCTGTCTCATTTTTTCACTCTTTCTTTCTCTAATTTCTCTCTCTCCCATTTTCTTTTTCTCTCTCTCTCTCTCTTTTCCTCCCTCCCTCCCTCCCTGTCCATCTCTTTTGCACATTCTATTCTTCTGTGTATTTTATTTTGATTTGTAATTCACCAGAGGAACTGCAACATTAAAATATGTACAACTTCTAACCAACCAAAACATTATCTATAGTAGCCTTTTCACTGGCACTAGTCAGGTGTGCCAACGAGTAAAAGTATCAAGATATTATATTCCAAAGTTATGATATATGTCCATTTTTACATCGTATAAGCTCAATCCATTTTGAATTTTCTTTCAGCCATTATTTGTTCACTGAGAGTCATAAGGGCATTATAACTCTCTGCTTTGTGAATGAAAGCCCTTCTTCAACTGACGATCTATTTCTCTACTCTGATCTTATGTCGATCATATGTCTCTCAACCTCACTGCCTGTTGACTACTAAATACATTCATTGTCATGGGCTTAATACAGGGGCCACCAGGTTCCAGCAGGCAATGGGTTAAATGATGGCATTTTAACTAACCTTCTTCTCTTTCCTTTTTTTATCTTCCAGATACCAACGAATGCCTTTTCAGCAATGGAGGTTGCAGTGGTAGATGTTGTAATACCATCGGTAGCTTCTACTGCAAATGTGACGTTGGATTCGAACTCGCCATGGATGGATTCAGTTGTAGAGGTAAATAAAAATAATCATTCACAAACAATAATTTTTTCTGTGGCTCATTTAATAATAATAATAATATTTAATTTTTATATAGCGCTTAATACAAATAAGAATATTCATGAATACTGTAAATTTGGAGAAAATAGGACAGCCAGTACAAGGAATTGATCTGATTTCATATTTCTAAAAGAATTTATTGCAGAATGAAATTGTTAAGAGGTAGTGTTTGAAGTACACAAAGAACAAAAAATCACCCTGAGACCTCTCTCTTGCTTTTTCTCTCAAAAGTGAGATAAAGTCATGCAAAGGTTGGAAGCCCTTTTTAAAATTATTTCCAAATGTCTTATCCCGCAAATGGCAACGAACGTTTACAGAACACCTTCAAGACCATTCTTAGCAGCATCTTCTTACCTTTCTCCACTTCGACCCTAGTTTCTTGGTTGCTCTCCTTTCATTTTCCATTTTCCTCATACAGTTTAAATTAAAACTCTCTTTAACAATCTCTGCTGCCCATCTTTGAACTTCACCAAAGATCAGGTCGAAATAAAAGTTACGCGATAGAAGAAAGATCATCAATTTCAATTTCTCATTTTGACAGATATCGACGAGTGTGAACAGAACAACGGAGGCTGCCAGCACACCTGTCGAAACACCCACGGAAGCTTCACGTGTGAATGCCCCTTTGGAGAGCGTCTCAACCCCGATGGAGTCACCTGCACTCGTAAGACCGCTCAAAGAATCTCCTCAAAACTCTCCCAGGGGGGCGTTTCACAAAGCCCTTTTTCAATGACAAATGACAAAAATCAGTGACAAATCTGCTGTTAACCAATCAGAAGCAAGGATTTCAGTAGCTTATAACAAAAACTGTCATTTGTCACTGATGACAAGTTTTGTGAAACTCTCCTTGGTCAAAACAAAAGGGTGCTTGGTCAATAGAACATTCCATTTATATTATATATATATATATCCATTCCTTTACCCCTGATAGTGATAGCCATTTATCTACTGATGTCATAAAAATCTTCCATTAATTTAGCTCTCATTTAGATGTAGAGTACTTATTCTGAAACTTTTCATTAGTATTAGCATTAAATCTGATTGCTGTGTTGTGGTGGCCAACGGGTAGAATACTACTACAAACCCTCCCCCAAAAAAATATTCTTTATCTGTACTCTTCTGCAACACATATATATTTATATATGCCAATATGCTCTAGGCTGTGGGATGTGTAGCATTTTCTAAAGCTTTTCACTTCCTTTCTTAACTACGCTTTAAGTGTCTTTCAAATCAAAACCCTTATTGCTGGTTAGCTTTCTATATATATAGTCCAAACACTCTGCCCCTGGAAGACAATTTTCCAATTCTGATTTTTCTCATTCTGTTCTTTCCAGAACTGTGGTATTATTAAAAAGTGTGTTTAAAAAAAATGTATACCTGCCTCATGAATTTGTACTATCCATGCTATGAATCCAAATGCTATATATTTTGTGTCATTATGAATTTCTTACATCTGCCTTACTTCTTGCAAATCTGTAAGTCCTTTTGCAGTTATCTATATTTATCTATATTTATCTGTTTTCTTTATTAAGCTATTCATAATTCTTCATGCAAAACATGAAAGTATTCTTATTTTTAATAGAAAAGTTCACCTTTTTCTAATACTAAGTATTCCATATAGATTTAAGTTTTCATTCCTGTAACTTGTGATATAGATTTAGTATCATTTGTTGAAAGGTGGAAGAATTATGCCGGCTGTGTATAAGAGCTAATGAACTTCTTGCACTAAAACTATTAGTATGATCATTGATTCATAGGCTGAAAGGCCTTTGTTCTCCCATAGACAAAGTATATATACTTCATGTATCCTCCATTCTATAGACGAGCATGTTTGAAAGTCACTTTTTTATCATTGAAAAATTCAGTCTTTATTGATATACTTAACCCATTACAGTTCAGAGTTTCATTATTTTCTAAATTTTATTTAGTTTTCCCTCCTGAAATTGGCAAAAAAGAGAAATATTTATTGAATGAACCAGTGTGAAAGAATTGTAAAATAAAACAAAAAAGTGTCAATTTCTACCCCCTACCCCCCCCCCCCACCAAAAAAAAAATGGGATTTCATATTTTATACTGCTTTGCCAATATAGAGACTTTAAACAGTATATCTTTTCAAAATGAACGAATTTTTGTTCACTTTTCGTCAAAATGTCATCAAACTGATTCCTTGATTTTTCTTTCACATCTCCACACACTACCTCCCACATTTCTAACTTATCCTCATTAAACTAAACGAAGATAAATTTATCTTCATTTAACAGCTAAACGAAGATAAATTTATCTTCATTTAACAGCTAAACGAAGATAAATTTATCTTCATTTAACAGCTAAACGAAGATAAATTTATCTTTATTTAACAGCTAAACGAAGATAAATTTATCTTCATTTAACAGCTAAACAAAGATAAATTTATCTTCATTTAACAGCTAAACGAAGATAAATTTATCTTTATTTAACAGCTAAACGAAGATAAATTTATCCTTATTTAGCTGTTAAATAAAGATAAATTTAACCTCATTAAACTGTGTAAATGAAGATACCGAAAAACGAAGGCGACCGTACGGTGAACTCGTCTTCTTCTTCTTCGTCGTAGCCATTTCGACGAAAATTCAAAACGCGTTATAAAAGGAAAAATTAACAGATTATGGACAACGTAACCGCGAGTGACGATGTCGAATCGAAGAGTGATCTTAAATCTGGTGCTGGCCGCGCGTGTACCATATATGTTGTTCGTGCATGCCCAGACTTTGCATATACTATTAGACAGAGCTCTAGCTGTTTACAAACAACGGACGCATTGCCCGCGCTCGGCTATTGTTCTCTTTGTTCTCTCTTTGGTTATAGCTAGTCTGCAGACACAGACCCTTGACAGCCATTATGAGTAAAAACAATGTCTAAATTTCAAACATGAAAGTACTGAGTTATGTCATGTAGCTGCTTCTGACACAGTGCAATACTGGAAAAGAAACATAACACATCAAGCAGAATCTGATTCTCCTGATTATTTCATGTGGTTTTATTCAAGAGTAAAGTTGAGTCTGTGTTTACAGACTAGGTTTGAGATGGTGAATAGATAGAACTGATAATCCCCGTGCGACCGGCTAACGACGGTCTGGGGAGAATTTGGGTGTATCATCTCTCTAGCTGGTGTATCTGTACATGCAGGTAAATGGGTGTATCATATTCGTAAAATGCAGACCTTTTAACAATCTATCAGGCCGGTGGTTACTTAATTTGCAAAAATTCACCTTTCAGAAAGAAAACGTGTATTTTTGCTAAAATTAGAAGACAAGACACAGGATGGGGCTGCATTGGGCTAAATAGGCCTATATAAATTATAATGTTTAATATTATCAGGGAACCAGCTGTGTGCCCGGCCGCAAAAAATATATGAGCAATGTTATCTTTAAAAATGCAAATACATGTATTTCACTTTGACTATTAAGAGCATAAATCGGAGGGAAAGATGAAAACAAACGATATTAATTTTATGTGCTTGAAAACTTGACTTTGCTAATCGATGTTTTGTGGAGTTCATCGGCATGAGAAACTTTCTTTATATAGTTACAAACCAAAGCATGATTATGATCGATGCCCTATAGGAAGTGCAACTAAATCGTTCGGAAAACCATGCTTAAAGTATAAACCAACTGCAATTATGTACGAACATGTAAAGACATGGCACCTAACCGAAGATAGGCCTATACTCCTCCTATAGAATGCATTCGATATTATGAACTTCACATGATTGTTGGTAAATAATATAGTAGGCCTATATCATTCATAGTAAACAAAAATTAAACACCCATTTGGTTTCATTCAAAATCTAATTGTTATGGGTCACAAGTCCCCTTGAAGTTGACGAGCATGTCATAGAACGTATACCGAGACACACAACTTTGCATGAGATTCCTTGCAAAATCTGATGGGTATATAGGCCAATATAGTTTTCAAGTTTACTGTTAATACAGGATATGCAATTTTCGCCCATTTTGACGCTAAAATACTACACATTTTAAACAAATAATTATAAAAAACGCAAAAATGGCCCTATAATTATAGGTATGGGGTTTGGCTACGTCAGCGGCCCCCGCCCGCCCCCGTCGTAGGCCTTAATACACATTTCATTTTGTTGTACCAAGGCTATCATGATTTTAGTTTTTTTTTTTATTCATGCAGCAAAGGATGGGGGCACAAATGGCGGCCCAAGAAAGATTGACACATTTTCTATGAGCATTTTTCGTCGGGGCAGGGGGGGGGGGGGGGGCACGGCGGGCTGGTCAATGTCCGGCCCCTGGATCCGCCAAACTTCTTCATGTTTCCCCGAGTCCATGTGATCGCCGCCACCGCACCGCGCCCCTGGTTGACCTTTTTGTGAATTTGTATTCATCTCTGCTTCAGTGTGGGTTTATAATTAATATTTTCAGAGTTAAAGAGCCAAAGAGAGAGAGAGAGAGAGAGTTAAAGAGTCGGGTTGGGTTTTGCGGCTTCAGCGGTACATCCCCGTCAGTACCAAATCTAAGTCCCCCCCCCCCCCGGCCCCTCCGGGTCCCCAGCACGGAACCTCATGAGTTACATCTCTTAGGTCAATGGGCTGCATGTATATAATAGTGGAGGTACTATGGGAATTGGAAAAGCACCAGACGGGGGCTGATCAAAGATTTCCGAACAATAATAATTATGAATAAGACGCCTTGAAATGTGAAAATCACGCAAATTCCAGGGATTCCCGATTATTATTATTATTGTTATTATTATTATAATCATTAGAAGGGGTCTAGTAGTAGTATTCTAATAGTAGTAGTAGTCCAAAGGGGCGGTGGTCGGGGGGGGGGGGGCGTTCCCTCTCAATTTTCTTTCAGAGGCGGGGGGGGGGGGGGGGGGTCGTTCCCGCCGGCAATTTTGAAAAAAGTGCACACAAGAAGCTCTGGAGGGCCCAAGAATGCAGCGTTTAGACTTATTTGCTATAATAGCAAATATTGAGTCTAAGCGCTGCATTCTGGGGCCCTCCAGAGCCTAAAAGTGTGTTACAGTCTTTAGTCAGTATTTGCTATACATTTCATGTGTGCACTTTTTTCAAAATTTCCGGCGGGAACGACCCCCCCCCCCCCCTCTAACAGAAAATTGAGGGGGAACGTGCCCCCCCCCCCCGGATCGCCGCCCCTCGGACAACTACTACTAGACCCCTACTAACGATTATGATAATAATAAAAAATAATAATAATCGGGGGCCGGAGGGGAGGGGGTGGTTCTGTAAATGGAAATAATAATTCGGGCTAACTCATGTAGGGACAACTCAGCCCGACGACTCCTACTTGGGCATGCATGATGTATAAAGGTGAGCACATTTTGTTGGGGGACCCTCTAAAATTTGAAAATGTGCACCCCTCTTGAGCGACAGGGGGAGGGGGGGCATCTCCCCAAAAAGGTAACATTTACGTGTTTTTACACGTTTTTTTCCCCAGGGGGAGGGGGGGGGGGGGGCGGGGGAGGTGGGCCCCCCGGATCCGCCACTGGCGATTTAGTGGACGTACACACCCTGATAGCTAGAGTATTACTGTTTATGATTATTGTCACTTAATTCTGCTTCGGAAGCGGCCGCTCGCGCAAATTGAAGGGAATCCCTGGAATTTGCGTGACATTCAAATTTCAGGGCGTCTTATTCATAATTATTATTGTTGGGAAATCTTTGATCAGCCCCCGTCGGATGTTATTCCAATTTCCATAGTACCTCCACTCTTATATATACAGCCTATTGACCTAAGAAATGCTCATGAGGTTCCGTGATGGGGACCCGGGGGGGGGGGGGGGTGTACTCAGATTTGGTTTATACTTTCTATCAAATATAGGCATGGTTGCCCGAACGATTTAGTTGCACTTCCTATTGGGCATCGATCATATCATGCTTGGGTTTGTAACTAAAGAAAATGGCTCATCCCGATGAAATCCACAAAACATCGATTAGGATTTTGAACAAGAAAGAAATTACATATCCAGACCGTATGCTGTTCAAATTAAGTTTACAAATTTTAAACACGGATAATCAGCGAAAGTCAGAAAAGTCAAGTTTTCAAGCACAATAATATCGTTTGTTTTCAACTTTCCCTCCGATTCATGCTCTTAATAGTCAAAGTGAAATACATGTATTTGCATTTTTAAAGATAACATTGCTCATATATTTTTTGCGGCCGAGCACACAGCTGGTTCCCTGATAATATTAAACATTATAATTTATATAGGCCTATTTAGCCCAATGCAGCCCCATCCTGTGTCTTGTCTTCTAATTTTAGCAAAAATACACGTTTTCTTTCTGAAAGGTGAATTTTTGCAAATTAAGTAACCACCGGCCTGATAGATTGTTAAAAGGTCTGCATTTTACGAATATGATACACCCATTTACCTGCATGTACAGATACACCAGCTAGAGAGATGATACACCCAAATTCTCCCCAGACCGTCGTTAGCCGGTCGCACGGGGATTATCAGTTCTATCTATTCACCATCTCAAACCTAGTCTGTAAACACAGACTCAACTTTTACTCTTGAATAAAACCACATGAAATAATCAGGAGAATCAGATTCTGCTTGATGTGTTATGTTTCTTTTCCAGTATTGCACTGTGTCAGAAGCAGCTACATGACATAACTCAGTACTTTCATGTTTGAAATTTAGACATTGTTTTTACTCATAATGGCTGTCAAGGGTCTGTGTCTGCAGACTAGCTATAACCAAAGAGAGAACAAAGAGAACAATAGCCGAGCGCGGGCAATGCGTCCGTTGTTTGTAAACAGCTAGAGCTCTGTCTAATAGTATATGCAAAGTCTGGGCATGCACGAACAACATATATGGTACACGCGCGGCCAGCACCAGATTTAAGATCACTCTTCGATTCGACATCGTCACTCGCGGTGACGTTGTCCATAATCTGTTAATTTTTCCTTTTATAACGCGTTTTGAATTTTCGTCGAAATGGCTACGACGAAGAAGAAGAAGACGAGTTCACCGTACGGTCGCCTTCGTTTTTCGGTATTTTCATTTACACAGTTTAATGAGGTTAAATTTATCTTTATTTAACAGCTAAATAAGGATAAATTTATCTTCGTTTAGCTGTTAAATAAAGATAAATTTATCTTCGTTTAGCTGTTAAATGAAGATAAATTTATCTTTGTTTAGCTGTTAAATGAAGATAAATTTATCTTCGTTTAGCTGTTAAATAAAGATAAATTTATCTTCGTTTAGCTGTTAAATGAAGATAAATTTATCTTTGTTTAGCTGTTAAATGAAGATAAATTTATCTTCGTTTAGCTGTTAAATGAAGATAAATTTATCTTCGTTTAGTTTAATGAGGATAAGTTAGAAATGTGGGAGGTAGTGTGTGGAGATGTGAAAGAAAAATCAAGGAATCAGTTTGATGACATTTTGACGAAAAGTGAACAAAAATTCGTTCATTTTGAAAAGATATACTGTTTTTAATGAGTAGTTACAATTAAATCTGCAATGTGTGATTCCTAGCATTTTTGATCGAAAGATAATGCAAAAGCATCTGATTTGATAGAATCAAATTTGATAGGAATATTGAGAGCCATTTTCAAATGGACAAAGCCTCAAAACTAAAACTTTCAAACATGCTTGTGTCTTTACAAAAGGAGAATACTCATTCATGCTCTGTCTAACCGTGTGTCACCAACACTTCACCACCGCTCTATAATTGTATTACTTCTGTCTTCCCAATTCAATCCCCCTATCTCCTTCTTCAAATCCTCACTCATCTGAATATTGATAACAAAATCATTATTAAACGACGACAGCTCAAGACGGATGCGCAATCAACAACGGCGGTTGCCAGCACCAATGTCTCTCGCATCCTTACGGTCACTTCTCCTGCCAGTGTCATGCCGGTTATAGACTGGCCGGAGACGGGAGGTCGTGTCAACGTAAGTCCGACGGAGTTTCGTCAGCACCTCTGATACAAATGCACGCACACTAAACGTCCCATACGATTTGTTTAATGATTACATAATATCTCTGTGCATGTATGCAAGAACATCAAAAGTTTGGAGGTAAAATCTAGAGGAAAGATCGACCAAAGCAGGTTTTCTTTCCATGTCGGCATTCATTTTAAATTCCTGTTCAAAAATTTGATGCAATTTGGGAATATATTTTATAAGGGGTGAAATTAGAATCAATAATTTGCTATAAGTTTGTTTTAAAAAAGGAAATAAAAAATTCCTTCCTCCATCTGATGAACTATATGATAACTAATAAAACTAATTTCCAGGTTGATGATATCAACTTACTTCTTCTTTATACACCTGACTCCTGTCTGTTAGCAGTTAGAATCATACATGATTTTATATATACACAACCCTTATCAAATCCTAATAAAAATTCTTTTTTTTTTAGACAGTTTACATGAATTCTTTGCATGTTCTTGTCATGTTTTCTTTTCACTATGACCCCAAGTCTTTGCAATGTTATATTGACATTATCTTTCTCTGATGTTATTGTTCATCATATTCGTCATATTTGCATGATTCTCCAATATTTGTTGCCAATTTTACAATCATATTTGTACTGCATGCTACATACAAAAATGAAAGTGTACCTATCTGTTATGCAAAGAATAGCTATTTTATGATTTAAATCTCTCTGCGAAATATCATACTTCAAAATGATAATGAAGCATTTATAATGACTTTATTTAACCTCCCCAAATTGTTTTATCTGGCATTTATAGTTTGTTCTGGTTGCTCATGAATATTGTTACTCATGATTTCAAATGGTACTTGGTGATTTGTTATTCAAATATCATAAAATTGAAATATATGCATATGAGTATGTATGGACCATGAACTGCATGTAAAAGAATGTGTATAAATGCCATTGCTATGTTTATTCTTTTGTCGGGTATTGGAAGTGTTATTCATAAATGGAATAATATATGTATTCCCTCTTTTTGTCTATGTATTTGCTTTCTTTTACCCAAATTTTATGCACAATTTTATCTATTCCTGTCTTTGTACCTTATCCCAAATTATGATTGTTTGGTGTCTTGGTTGACTTACACAAAGTTTTAATTAACAATATAACATTTTGAAACTTATTCATGCTATACATGTGTCTCGGACAGCTCATACAAGTATGTGAACAATTTTTTATCCCAATTTATTAGTATTCAACGAAGACCCTAATTCCATAAAGGCCTAATCCAGAAAGAAAAAAAAACACGAAAAACATCAAATTTATAAGGGGGTATGAATAATTTAGTTGTTAACTGTATGTCTGACAATATGTTTTGCTCGCAATAATTGCGTGGTAGCTTCAAAATTTGCTCAGATGCAAGCTTCTTTTGGGCTCAATGTCATCAAAGCTACAGGTCAAGGGTTAGGTTTAGGGTAACAGTCGCAGTTGGGCTTCAGGTTAGGTTCAAGGGTTAGGTTGAGGGTTAGGTCTAGCTTTTGGTCCAGGGTCGACTTCAAGAAAAACGGTAAGTGTAGGATCATGGCCGTCGAGCAGAGAGCAACCAGAGCATAACGTTGTACAGTCACCAAGTAATATAATTCATCCAATCTTTTGCGTCCTTTTAGCTTCAAACCCTTGTGCCATCAACAACGGAGGTTGCGAACACACCTGTCTCAACATGGGAGACAGAGCCTTCTGCAACTGCAACACGGGTTACAGGTTAGCGCAAGATGGAAATAACTGTGAAGGTACGTACAATAGAGGGCCTTAATGTTCCTTGAATTCTACTCATTCAGTCAAACACGTTGTTGTAGCTTAAAGAATGGAAAAGCTTGTATAGACTAGACCTGGTCTAACATCCTATGTTAAATTAGACTTTATATCAATCTTAAACCCAGAATTGGGTTATAACTTTCAGTAATAATAATAATATACCATACCCATACATAGGGCATATCACAAATATTTTCCTATGTGCTGTAATGGAGAGAAGGAAAGAAAAAGGAAAGAAAGTAAAGTGAAATATCCCAACTTATTTCAGCATACTAGTAGATTGCAGACTTTGATGTTAATAAAGCGGTCTATATTCAAATATTATGTTTGTGATTTTGGCTTGTTCATTCTTGTAGCTTACTAAAGCTGGGGTGACAATATGACGTTTTATATTAAGCCCAGTAGAATTCATGAATTGCTATGAAGAGGTGTGGAGGTGTCGCTGGACTGTGGATTGCATGGTCTACGGTTCAAGTCCTACCATGGCATAAACGTCCTTTTGCAAGACATTAATCTACATTTGCCACTCTTTATCCAAGTGTAGGAAATGGGTACCTGTTAGGAAGAAATAATACAATACTTGTGTGCCTTATCATGGAAGCTCAATTGCATGAAGCTGGGATAATATATGATTGCAGGGCCCTTCAGGCAACAGTAGTAATACTGACAAAACTACCCAGAGTAAACAATGCATATTATCATTAATATTATCATTATTATTAGCTTTAGGTAATAACAAATTCTTTGTTGACCTCTTTTTAATTTTCATAGATATTGATGAGTGTGCTACCAGGAACCACGTATGTCAGCAGGAATGCACCAACACCGTCGGATCGTACCGCTGTAGCTGCGTCACCAACTACATGCTTGAAACAAACGGCAGGACATGTAAACGTAAGTAGAATGCTATGATTCCCACCGGTCGTATCACTTCGTATATCGGTCGTATCTAAAGGCATATAATGCATGATTGTTAGCGTTGTCAAAAATGACCACCTGTTCCAGAACGTTTGGTTAAATGCTTCAATATGACCTTATTTAGGCTTATTGAGTACACTACACATTATCAAGTACCCTATTTTTCGTAAAAAAACCTGTACATACACATATATTTATATTTATCATATATTTTGTATAAAACAATTGATGCATGTTTTCATTTGTTCATTGCAGGATCTATCCGCTCTTGTTGAGGCTGCTTATGCATACAGCTTCAACTCACGTGCAGATACATCTTATAATGAACTCATTTTTAGCATCATCTACCTATAAATTTCTGTAACTTTTTTGATGATCCAACCATTTTGTTTATTTTCCATTTTATTAGTTTCATCTATGTTTGAAAGAAACAATTTATTGTATTCTTTGCCTTTGTATGTTTTTATCTTTTTATGAAAGTGGTGAATAAATTCAATTCAATTCAATAGATATTCATATATTTACACAGTATTTACATATCAATCTATTATATCTATGGGTATATTTAACTGTGTATTTACATATTTTTTATGATGACACATTTGCAGTGCAAGCGATCATCGACATCGAGCCCATCGACCCGTGTGAGAACCACCAATGCCAGTTTAACTGCACCATGAAATGGAACAGACCTGTTTGTACCTGCCCTATAGGTTTCGAGCTCTCACCCGATCAAAGAAATTGCCAAGGTAAGGACATGAAGGATCCACGCTTGGGTGGTGTGGTCATTCCTGTAATACATGATGTAATAAACGATGTAATAAACGATGTAATAAACAATGTATCAACTATTGTGTGAAGATTTCTTATACAGATTATAGTTGTCTTAATTTGTTTACTTAAAAAAAAAAAAATAAACAACAGTTTTGATAGAACTTGGCCTTTCTTCTTCTCACATTTGATGTTGTAGATGATTCCAGAATATAAAGTTAACAACTAAATTATTCATACTCTTAACCAAGTTTTGGCAATTTTGTATGTATGATAAAAATGTATTTGTCCCCATTTATATTTCTTGGGAATATGACACATTGAAGCTTACATCTAGAAGTATTCAACAAAGGCCCTAATTCAGCCAGTCCACTTTTCATTCTTGAGTTTAATACGAACAACCCCAAAACATCAAATTTACAAGGTGTATGAATAATTTAGTTGTTAATCATATGTAGTTTCTATAACATGATTTCATTTTCTGTTGATTGTTCTAGATAAGAATGAGTGCAACATCGGCCAGAGTTGCTGCGCAGCCACTCACCAGTGTATCAACACCGAGGGCAGCTATACCTGTCTTTGTCGTCCCGGATTCTTCCTCAGTGACGATGGATGCAGTTGTATCGGTAAGAGAAACTTTCGCTAAAAGAAATTAGTTTTTAGTCCGGCCGTGGCACTAATGTGCTTTGGGAAGACATTGATCTACATTTGCCACACTCAACCCAGGTGATGAAAATGGGTGCCTGGCAGGAATTAATTCCTTGAAATGCTAGAGCGCTGTAATGGCTGCCTTGCTAAAGCCAGAGTAATAATCCGGCAGCGCCAAGAACGTCATGACATGGCGGACATGTGCGCTATATATATATGAAGCAGCCATTATTGTTATTATTATTATTATTATATGCATTGTTAATGATTGTATTCATTTTCATAGCATAAACTTTCAAATGAAATTAATGTTTATTTTCATGCATTGTCTATGGTTGCAGCTGTATCGTTAAGGGAAACGTTTAATAAAATGCTATAAAACGAGAAGCTTTCTAACTTATGAAATGTTGCAAATCTTGAGAGGAGTGAAAATTTGTGAGAGTTTCATGCCAGCTTTTGTTCTTACAGTGCCTGAGGAATTCTTTTTTTCATTTGTAACCCTCAGTCCTGGGTCCTCATTGCATAAAATTTACCATCGATAGTAACTTTGGCATCACTATATTAACTACCATGGCAACATCACTCAACAGCCAAATAATCAGATCATGGTTTCCATGGAAGTTACCATTAATGGCAAAGTTTCCATAAATGCTAAGTTTTATGCAACTGGGGCCCTGGGTTATTCACGTTCTTTCTTTATAGGCCTGTCTTCATCAGCTCGAGATTGCCAAATATCCCGCTATTTGAACTATCCCAATTTGCATCTTCCTCAGCCCGAAGTTGCAATTAGCGGGATATTTGGTCGAGATAATCATCCCGAGATATCTTGGGCTAGTTTGCAAAATATCCCGCTATTTGTCAGGTGCGTTTTCACCAGCCCAAAGACTCACACTGCGCGAATGCTGAGCAAAATATCTTGAGCTCGAGTTTAAAGTCTCGAGCTGATGAAGAAGCGATTTGTAACTTCGGGATTAGCAAGCTATTTGGCTATCTCGAGCTGATGAAGACAGACCTTATTTGAATGAATATTTTGTACCATTAAAAGGATTAATAAATATGGGCGCTTTCTGTATTAAAAGCTAGGACAGAATTCAGTAGTCAATAGGTTCAGTAATAAATGAATAAATGGTGTTATTTGATTTCAGATGTTGACGAGTGTGCACAGCGTAGCAGTAACCAATGTGATCAGACATGTACCAATACGCAAGGATCGTACCTGTGCGGATGCAACAATTCTTTCCAACTGGGCGATGACGGTTTCTCGTGTCTTAGAAGTAAGTCTTCCTTATCTTAATGGTCGGATATTATACTTTATACAACTCACTCCTAGATCCTAATCAAATGATTGGTTAAACGCAGTCTCGTGTGATTCATTTACTGATTATTTTGCATTGAAGGTTTATTAAAATATAAACTTTGTTAAGCACTGAATGTAAAATTATGAAGTGATAATTTGTAAATTTTAAAATTGAGATTGATGAAGAATTGAAATTTCATGTTTTAATCAACCCCATTCCCCCACCTACCTTGGGCTTTTCTTCCCATTATAGTGTTGCAGACACGCCCAACACCGTCATCTCCCAGCTTCCAGTTTCCTCCTTTCCAAAACAGTGAGCTGAGTACGGGCCAGCTGGAGCAGGGACCGCAAACAAGCTGTAAGTATTAGTGAAACGTGTATATAAAGACCATAACTTAACTTTATCTTTGAAGAGTACCAATGATTTCCCTCTAACTAGCTTCACTTTTCTATCAGTGAATCAGTTTATAGGGAGGCTAACTTCAGACCTCAGTGCCAGTCACTCGTATACTTATTGTTATTGAAGTGTCAACGCACCCATGCTGAGTGAAAATATTCTTTGGTGATCAAACATCCTTTAAAGGGATTGGGTAACTTTGTCTCAGATTCTGAAACAAAATCCTGGATTTAGCTCATGCTGCAATGATAATTATGAACCTTGTGTAAGTCAGGAATCCCACGACTTTTAAAAGCCGATCGCCTGTCTGATTGTCCAGATATTTATGATTGGAAATCAAAATTTCATTTTTCGTTTTCCTAACGGTTTTTATAACACTACAAGTCTATTGGGGAATATGAGTATGTTAAACCCGGTCACTCAAAGATTTTCACTTTTTTGAGGCACTTCTTGATCGTTTTGAAGCGCAATTTATTTAGGGCTTCAATATTACACCATATCACAGACACTGATAACATGTAGGGCCGTGCATCTCAGATTTAACATTGTTAAACGATGCCTTTAAGATTACCGATAACTGACAATATGTGATTGTTTACACTAACCAGCTTCTTTTCTTTCATTAAATCAGTTTGTAGGGAGGCTAACTTTGGACCTCAATGCCAGTACTCGTGTACCGACTGTATGAACGGGGCCAGCTGCAACCAAGATTTGACCGGGTGTGAATGTCTAGCCGGCTGGCAGGGGACCATCTGCAACGAGAGTAAGTCAGAAGTCTTATTTTTCTAAGAATTTGTTTTTCCTTTAAAATAGAAACAGCACTGGTTAGACCTTACTACCAATACAATAACGAGAAACTGTCTGCATGTTTAATGTAAGGATAACGATGAAAGTGGTCACACCTGAATGATAAAGTCATTGATAGGTTGGTCAATCTAGTACAAGGACCCTATATCAATTCTTTCTGAACCTGAAGTCACATCAAAGGTATAGAATTATATATGTTACAGATGGCATTGTGAAGCCTGTCCTTTAAAAATCTGTAGCCAAGGGATTCCAATTCCAATGAGACGATACAATCGTTGAGGCTGGCTTATTACCGTACATCATTATCAAGAGGGGAGAGATTTGGGAAGAGTTTATCATTAAACTTTATCAATGAGGTGTGAACTGCTAGCAACCATGCCTTTGTGAGAATGGAGGATCCTGTAACCCCGTCGCTGGTGTTACGGCTACCCTCTCTGTACCATAGTTTGTTGAAATAACTTTCCCTCTTACTCCTAATAGCTTGTCCATCCAACTTCTTTGGTGAGAATTGCCAGCAGCCATGCCTGTGTCAGAATGGAGGAACTTGTAACCCTATCACTGGTGACTGCACCTGTTTACCAGGGATCGAGGGTCCACGTTGCACTGATGGTATGTGGACATTTTTAATGAAATATTATGTATGTTTTTACATCAGCATTAATTGCTTAATTGACAGGAAAAATCTTTGAATATAGCGTTACTTTATATATTTTGACTTTTATATTGCGAAATAAAATTGAATTAAATTTCCTGATTTAAATTTTTTTTATCATGATTTTTTTTCTCTCCAAAAATGGGTATTTCTTGAGATTGATGTAAATCTGGTTTAAAATTAGGGGGGTGAGGTGCTGTTTATTCACGACTTGCTTGAATGCCTTGCACAAGTGCTCAGATGTCTATTTTAAAAATTCTAAATTCTCACTATCACCCCTGGAACATCGTTGATCATTGATTTTTTTTGTAAATGATATCACTACTTGATAATTTTATCTCTCTCTCTCATCTTCAGGTTGCCCTCCTGGATTCTGGGGCAAGGACTGCGTCAAGGAATGCAACTGCCCGTCTGGTATCACGTGTAATGAGAGATGGGGAACCTGCCTGTGTAGGGCCGGCTACTTTGGACCTCACTGCAGTCAACGTAAGTTGTATTTCTTTGTATGCTTCTCACTTGTTTATTGCCAACTTACTGTCAATAGACTTTGTTGTGAAATTTTTGACACACGTCTATCAGATACAGAATATTTTCACCCCAGTCTTCTTTATTTTCCTCTTTTTTTTTTTGTACTTCCATTCGATCCTGCCCTTCTTGTACTTTTGATTTTTCTTCCCCTTTAAGGCAATATTTTATTCAAATCTTTTACTCAAACCATTCCTTGTGATGCAATCCCATTGATTGGAAAAAGTATAAGTGGCCACTATAGAGATTGGGCGTTGTGGCGTGCTCCTATTATCCAGCTAAAAATGGAAGTTACAAACTGATTCAGACGAGGACGCAGGTTCGAATCTGAGTCAAGTCTTTCGGATGGTGACGTTTAAAGGTCGGTCCCCAGACGTCAATAATCATTTCTGATTATAAAAACCCAGTACACACACACATGGTCATTTTACAGAGGGTTAACTATCTTAAGTTCATTTTCTCTCTCCATCTTCTAATCTTGCAGCGTGCCCCGCCTTCTACTACGGCAGCATGTGTAATGAGCAGTGTGACTGTCATCCGGTCCATTCCTTGGGATGCGATCCCGTCGAGGGTGCCTGTAGGTGCAAGCCTGGATACGAAGGAGACAGGTGTCAAAATGGTGAGATCCTCACATCAATTGAAATTCAATATGACGTTTGAACGATCAAGCTTTATCATTAAGTTTCAGAATGTCTACTGAGAATCATATGGATGTTGATAAATGGCACTTTACATATAGTAAGTTCACTCCTTGCTTTCAGTAGCCAATGTGTTATAAACCCCTCCATAAAGTTTCATTTATTTCTTTCTCTCCTGTTATTGCATAATAATCACTATGTTTAGTATAATTATAAAGTATGTTTATTTCATTATAAAATAAAAGCCACTTTTAATGATTTTTTTTTCAGTCATGGGATGTGTATTTTATCAAAATAATGGGCAAGGTTAAAAGTGAAATGTTGTAAAATGCACTGCTCAAGGATCTATGGACATGGTGCACATTGTGCGTGAATGAATCCTATTACAAAGGTCATGATATCTGTAGAGCGCTTAGTGATGGTATTTCATATTAAAGGGATTGGGTATCTTTATATTATATTCTAAACAAAATCCTGGATAGCTCATGCTGCAACCATAATTTGTTTTTCGATTTTTGTACCACTACAGTCTATTGGTAAAAATGAGTATGGTAAACCGGTCACTTTAAGATTTTTACTTTTTTGAAGCACTTAATGATCATTTTGAAGCGCAATTTTTTTAGGTTTTCAATATAACACCATATCACATACACTGATAACACATAGGGCCATGCATCTCAGATTTAACATTGTTAAACGATGCCTTTAAGCACTATATAAATCCAGATTATTATTATTGTTATCAAATCTTCTCTTTATTCCTGTGTTTCAGAATGTCGTCTTGGGATGTATGGTGAGCAGTGCAGGCACGTCTGCCAGTGCCTTGATGCTTCCATGTGTAACAAGGTGAACGGAGAATGCAGCAGGGAGTGCTCGGCAGGGTACACAGGAGAAGCCTGTGAAAGATGTGAGTAGACTTTTGTTGAGGCACTGTGTAGATATGGTTTAGCTAGTGGTTCGTATTCTCTTTACTCTCTATAGGACTGTGAAAGATGAGAGTAGAATTTTGTTGAGGCACTATGTAGATAGGGTGTACCGAGCGGTTTATATTCTCTTTACTCTTGATAGGCAGGAGAGGCCTGTGAAAGATGTGAGTAGACTTTTGTTGAGACACTGTGTAGATATAGCTAGTGGTTCATATTCTCTTTACTCTCGATAGACAGGAGAGGCCTGTGAATAATGTGAGTATATAAACTGGAATAAAGTGGTTCTACTCACTTGACTTTCAAGGGAGTAATTATGCAATACATGCTTGTGAAATATAATAGACTTTTGTTGGGACACTATGTAGCATAGCACGGGAAAAGTGGTTCTTAGTCTTTTGACTTTCTTTGTAGTTAGTAGGAGAATTCATTAAATATATACCAAGAAGTTTTGATTTTATATAATATCTTAATATCTATCTCCTGCCTGTAAATATTTTGATGTCAATAATTACAGTCTTGCTTCAAATTTCCTTTTTGCAGCTTGTGATTTTGGAAGCTACGGAGTGAACTGCAAGTTCACCTGCCGATGCGGAGGAAACGATTGTAACAGCATCACTGGGGAATGCTTCTGTGAGGCTGGCAAGACCGGGACTAGCTGTCTGGACGGTAAGAATCGCATCATCTGTTGATAGTGTCACCATGGTGATGGAGATCAAGTTGATAATAGATAATAGATATAATCACCATAAGAAGTTGCCTTACTGTGTGTAAATTCATTATAGTATAATATAATATACTATAATATATGTGTTCAATCATAATATGATCATGTGAAATCTAGTCGAACTGACCCTTTTCACCTACATTTAGGTGACCTTTACAGATGACCTTTCATTTACCACTTCCTGGTCAGAGGGAGAAATTAGGGGCACTGAAGAAAAAAACTTATTATAAATTAGAAAAAGAAATAGTAAAGTAGTAAAATGGTGAAGTAGTGAAAAACGACACTTATATCATGTGAGTCGATCAAATCATCATGTATTCTTTCTATTTGTTTTCTTCTTTTGGGCAATTTTTCACGATATATCATATGTGCCACCTGGGGAACTCCAGGCTTGTGCCGGGCACATGCCCAAGGGCCCTCTTGGCTGTGCCGCTTGAGAAATATAGTCTAACTGTTATGTCTTGTTACACTAATGATTTAAAAAAAAAAAAACATTATTTATGTTTTATTGATCATTCATCATCACATTTTTACAAACAATCATAGGATTAATTACAGTTGAAACAAAAAACAAATAATAAACAAAAAATAAAAATTGATAAACCTGATAACTTGATTATCTTGTAGATTGCCCCGATGGTACCTGGGGTATCTCCTGCAGGAGTAACTGTACCTGTACTGAGGATAAGGTCTGCGACAAGACTACTGGAGAGTGTCTCTGCCCACTTGGATACTTTGGAGAAAACTGCAGGGATCGTAAGTACTTTAGAGGAAAAACTGTCATCACCAAATATGTTGCTTTAAACGACAATAAAAAAAGCAAAAACTTATCATAAGAAGGTTTGATCAAAATCAGACAACTGTTAAAAAGGTTATGAACTTTTTAACGTTATAAAGTTCACTATCAAACAGAGACAAATTGGCCACTCTGTCATGAGGCTGTGATTCCATGGTCTCCCTCTTCACCAATCATTGTGTATGATTTTGATATCCTAATTTTCTCAGTTTTGCCTTCATGTAACTGATTTCTTTGTGCCTTTGCCCACGTTAAATTGAGGACAAAATTTATCCACCTATGTAATGGAATTAGTTTTCATTCAAAACACCAAGTTAGGGGAAAATTTGTGATAAGTTGTTGTATTCATACCTATTCATTACATATTTATTCAAAATTTCTTTTGATGATTAACTTTATACTCTGTTCACATTGATGTATATTTTATATGTATTGTTATTTGTAGGTTAAGTTGCATTTTTTGTTGTTGATATGTCATCTTTTATCATTGTAGTTTGTTTTTTATAGCGCTTATAGAGACTTGGGTGGTAAGCTCTTTATAAGCATCATTTTTATTATTATTATTATTTATGAGAATTGTTTGTCTTTTATTTCTAGCCTGCCCCAGCGGGCGCTATGGCCTGATGTGTCGTCATGATTGCCAGTGTCAGAACGGAGCCGAATGCAACTCAGAGTCAGGAGACTGTACCTGCACACCGGGATGGAAGGGACAGTTCTGTACAGACGGTGAGTGTTTAAAATCCATCGACTACCAAATTCCCTTATTCTCATAGGCTTAAAGAGAAGGTTGAGTTCTGGGAAGAGGTGAAAAATAATTTGTGAGCATTACTCATTATTATTATGCAAGTGTGGAAGAACATCAGTTAAGACATGTTCCCTAAAAAGCATGGCTCTTCAAATGCCTTCATATTCTAAACATGCATGTAACATCGTAAAAATCGGGGGCCGGCTTTTTACGCCACGTGTTCGTGTAGTCCCATATACATCTTTCTGTGCAAGTGTTTGTAACTTTACCAAGACTTGGCCACATTTCTTATCATTTTGATGATTCCAGAACCTTGCAATACACACAAATTCTTATATGCTAGATGATCAACCTTTCTGGTCGATTCCACACCGTTTCTTTCAAAATGCAATCGCATGACCAGAACTCAACTTCATCTTTAATACAGGAACCGTCTAGTTCGCTTAGGCCATGGGTTAAAACAAAGATTTTGGTTGATTAATGGATTGATTTTATTTCAAATTGTGTTAAAAAAAAAAAAAAAAGGTTATAAACATTTACAAAAATCAACTTAAATATTTGAAACAAAGTAATAACATTTAAATAGAAATTGTTGGAAAATGAAATAGGGTGTACCAGTAAAAGCTTATGTGGCTTGACAAGTTGATAAACCCATTACAAAGAATGAAAATCATTATATTTCAGGTAGCTGACGGTTACATACTAAATTGCAGAGTGTGTGTGTGCATGTGTGTTTAATCAGGTTTTTACAGATGTGTGTGTATTAATCAGATATGGTTATTTACATTTAAGTCTGGGGACCAACTTTTAACGTCACTATCCGAAAGACGGGACTCGCTTCGAACCGGCGTCTGCCTGAGTCAATTTGTAGGCAAAGACAGAGAGCTGACCAAGTGAACGTGCCGCTAGACCAACTCACATCTCCCTAGATCATTTGCAATCATAAATATTGTTGTTCTAATGTGATTCTTAAACAGTGATATTAACTATACATGTATGAGATGGATCTTCAGCAGAAAATTTTAATTGATTTCTCCAAATTGTATAACTTATGAATATTTTCATTCTGTGAATAATGGTTATTGTAGTTTCCTTTCCATTCTACCGATAAGAACAGAATGATGTACTCAGTTCTAACTATTTGAGATGTACACATCACATTTGAAACACAGACTAAATACATACATGTAGTATCATTAAGTGTCTTTAATGTATACCAGTGAACACTATTTTTCTTAACACATGATTACACGGTGCATTTGTTGAATTTTCACTGTAAGCAAAACAAACAACAAAGTTTGATTCATAGTAAACAAAAAATTGAAGGAGATTAAGGAACTTTTCCTGTGTTTTGACCATCCATCTTACACTGCTTGTCTTTCAGAATGCCCTGTTGGTTTCTATGGTGTCGGCTGTGCAACGAGATGCACATGTGAGAACAGTGCTGGATGCGATCCGGAGACGGGAGAATGCATCTGCACTCCTGGATGGAGGGGAGAGCAGTGTGACCAAGGTACAAACCAATCATCAAGATTAATACATTAATTCAATTTTGTGTTGTTTTTGTGAATTTCCAGACACACAGATATTAATGAATATGTATCATTTCCATAAATGTATGAGAAAAGACTAGGGCCTAAGAAATATATGAGAGAAAGGCCGGCTGTACTTGTTTGGCCAAGAGGGATTAGACCACACAGCGTCGTCATTGACAGGTGGCTATCTCATCAACTCAGCTCTCAATAAACATGAGAAAAAGAGGATCATGGGGGCCCGATCATTGGTCACCGATTAGGCATTGTTTTCTATATAGAGGGAGCAAGTAGCTACAAGTAGGACAGTGGGTCATTAAAAAGGTCTGTTATGTTTGACTCTCAAGTCTTAAGGTCAACTTTCCTAGAGTTCATATCCCGCCATTACCACCATGTCAGTAATGAAAGAGTCACCAGTCATGTCTATTGCATAGGATCATATCCCACCTCTGCCATCACCACAGAAAGGACAACACTCCAATCAAATGCAACTGTTTGCAATGACTTTTTATTTCCTTTGGGAAGGGGCTGAGATAGTCTTCTAGTTAAAACAAATAATTCTGCAATATGATAATTTGTCATTACAGACATCAGATTTCATCCTGCAGTGAATCGCTAGAATTTAGTTCAAAGGCCAATTCTCTAAAGTTCATAAAAGTTTTTGTGAAATGTCATGCACGCAATATAATACAAATCATATAACCTGGCCAAAGGCATGGGGAAATCAAGTTTTTTTTTAATTGGTTTGTCTGATTTTTCTGCTTCTATTGAAAGTAAGTTATTTTTGGAGTGGACTTGCCCTTTAAGTATTGTCAGAAGTCAACTTTACTTCTTGTATTATTCACAATGTTCAGTGTCTTGTCACCAGGTAATCACAGTTTTAGTTGCCAAGGTTACCTGAGCTTTGATGAAGGCGAGGAATGAGAATGTTTCTAACCCTAGATAATTTTTGTTTTCACTCTTCAGCTTGTGAACCTGGCTTCTATGGTGTAAACTGTGAGAACCTGTGTATGTGTCTCAACAACGCTACCTGTGATCATATCAGCGGAACATGCACATGCGCACCAGGATGGAGAGACAGATTCTGTGCTAAGCGTAAGTTTGACTCCTAAAACATACAAACATAACAGTATTGAGGCACATCTATACTCAAAACCATTTGAGAAAAAAATTGAAAACCATACGCTACCATAATTTAAACAACTTCAACAATCATTGTCAGCGAGTGTTAAAACAAAGTTCTATTTGCCTCCAAAAAACTTGTGTACCTGTGAGAGTTTTGATGTCTGATTGAACCATCCACACGAGATGGTTAATCACTTTTCAGCGTTATTCATTAGTTTAGTTTAATACACTTTAAAAGTAACAAGTAATTTCCTTTCAGCTGTACTTCATACTCTCAATTTGTATTATAATTCCGAAGGGGAAATTTTTGTAAATACAGGTTAACAACTGTATGTACAGTCTTTCTAATTATATCAAATACCATGATAGTAACAAGAGAGATAAATAAAATATTAATTGATTTTCCACTTTTTTCAAAACTTCTGTAAGAATTGATGTCATATCTAAATTCTGAAGAGGAATATTTGATTTGATTTGATTTGATTTGATTTCTTTTTTTCATCATACATTTTCATGAACATAATATGGTTTGGTACAATATTTTAAGTGTATATATTGTAAGTAGACAGTGCATGGAACATATGCGATTTCAGGTAGGACATATTTATCCATACCCTTAATTTCTAGTGAGCATAGCAGTGAAAGGTAGAGGTAAGTATGGCTACTTCATAGATATGGTGTTCACTCCGGAATAATGTAAATACTTACAATTCTACACATAATTTAATACTTATGTAATTTTGGAAAATGAGTGCCCAAATGATTTATAAAAGTGACAAAATATATTGACATAATCAATTAACATTCATATGTTTCTCCTTTATAGCTTGCCCCGATGGTTACTACGGTCTGGATTGTCGCCATCGCTGTAGCTGCGGTAACGGAGCTCATTGTAACGCTACCAACGGACACTGTAACTGCCCTGCTGGATACACAGGACAAGGATGTAGAGACGGTGGGTCTGGTAGTTAAGACTAAGCCTCAATTACCTGGCTTCAAACCAGCAGGACATTACTAATAATATAATGACTTTCAATTTATTTAGCATGTAACAATTAACACTTGAATAATGTACACTTTACAATCTACTTCAACATATATAAGAGGAAAAATAGCACCACTACATGCACACTGACGCATCAAAACAAGAATTGTTACGCTACTGTAAGAAAAGGTGTGTCTTTAAGGCTCTCTTAAAATCTTAAAGGGTGATGTATTCCTGATTGTCAAGGGCAGAGAATAAAGTGATCAGTGGAATAAAATGCCAATTACATAAGATTTTTATTTCCATTCGATTGCCCGAATGATGATATTTTTGTTTTCCTTGCAATGATTTCATATGTTAATATGATAAAATACCTTTTCAAGCATTATCATTTTCTTTCTCCTAGATGAAAATTAGTTTTTTTTTTAGTTGATCAAATTTGATACAGCTATTTCAATCGTATCTTTTGTAATTGTGTCAGACATAAGGGCATTGAATTAGGTTGCTGCAGTAAACGTTTTGCTTAAAAAGGGGTCAAACTGTTTTGTAGTAGGGTGAAATAGCGTAAGATCATGTGTATTTATGTTCGCTTTGTGCATTTATGGACAAAATGTCCTGCAAGTCTTTAAAGACTCTCTGAGGAAGATACATCCATCCCCGCGATTGAATCAAGACCACAATGATTGCTTAATCATTGTTTAATCAATTCTAATCAATTCTTATCCATATACAGAATGCCCTGAAGGTCAATTCGGTGAAGACTGTCGAGGCACATGTAACTGTGCTAACGATGCTGAATGCGATCACGTCAGTGGAAGGTGTATCTGCCCCAGCGGTTGGATAGGAGTCAGGTGCCATCAACGTAAGTTTGCAACTGATTTAACTTCTTGAAGTTTCCCTTTGTCATTCATACTGTTTATTTCCTCATTCAATCTATCTGTGCCCTCCTTCTGTCATTCATTCGTCCTACCTTTTATCACCCTTTCTCTCTCCTTCCCTTTTCTCCTTTCCTATTTGTCTACCCCCCCCCCCCCTCTGTCTCTCTCTCTCTCTCTCTCTTTCTCTTTCTATTCCTTCCTCTATTTCTCTTTATTCTGTTTCTCTGTGTCTCTCTGTCTCTATATTCCTTCCTCTATTTCTCTGTCTGTCTGTCCCTCTCTCTCGTTCCCTTCTTAATCTCTTTGTCTCTCTGTCCTTTCTCCCTCTGCCTTTCTCCTTCTCTTTCCTTTCCGTCTCTCTTCTATCCCCTCTCCCCTCCATCTCTCTCTCCTCTCTTTCTTCATTGTATAATTTGCCATCTCTCTTGCCGTCTGACATCCTATAGATTGGATTAAATTTATTTAAATTAATACTTTTTCCAATAAAATTTCATGTTCGCGGCCTTGAGAATAAAAAAAAGTCTATTCCCACACTTTCACCGTTTTTATTTTCTCTTATTTACCACAATAAATCATATGTATCTACCTATTATTGCTTAGTCCTCCAGACAAAGCAGTCATCGAAACAAAACAAAAAGTCACCGTTGTGCATAACCCCCCAATACCCCGCTATCCCCTTCAGTCACGCTCGCACTACGACAGCATGCAGACTTCCTCTCTCTTTTCGCAGTCTATCGAAATATAGGGCAGATAAGTCGCTAGCGCTAAAATTTGGAGTTTTTGCTCCTCGCAAGCGTTTTGGGTGCTTTCTGTCTGTCATTATCCAGTTCCAATTTGTTTTGATACATTTTGGTTCGGTTTTTTAACCCTCAGTCACTTTAGTTTTGGCAAGAATTTAGTGTTCACTTTGCCGAGCGAACTTCCTTTTTGAGTTCAGTCCCGGGCACAGTTTTTTGTGTACCGGGGCTTTTTCACTGTGTGTGTTAACTCGAATGTTACGGGATTTTTTGTTGTGCATACCTCGTGTGTTGTTGGAGTGTGTGTATACGGTGCGGCTCTTTTGTTTTGAGCTCGCTGTGTGTTTTGTTTTCTTTTGTTGGCGCTAAAGTAAGCGTTCTTCTCTTTCGTAGTTGTTTGCTACGTTAGGGTGGTTTTCAAGTTTGTCGTGTGTTTATAAACGACACTGTTTTGTTACAAGTTTGTCGTGTGTTTATAAACGACGCTGTTGTTTTGTTCGAGTTAGTCGTGTGTTTATAAACGACGTTTGTTTGTGATTGACGCTAGTTGCTCGTCGATTTTTTGTTCTTAGTAACTGGGGTTACTTTGTTTTCTTGTTTTGCTTTCGTTCGAAAGTTTGTTGTTTTCTCATCCACAGGTTTTCCAATGGACGAGGAGTCTGGTTTTGGAGTGGATTCACTCCCCCCAGTGGCTGTTGTCACCACCTCGCTAGCGAGTGGGTTTGGTGCGGCAGGAGGGGGGGGTAAGGGCAACTCAAGTGCAGGCTTGAGGCAGGTGGCTCCCCACTCTGGGTATTTTTTGCCTGGGGTGTTGGGGGCTTTGCCCGGTAGTAAGTTTCCGTCGGATACCGCGTCCGAGCCAGCCAGCGGGCTGCGCTCCGGCGTCGGTATGGCGAGGTCTGTAGATTCATTGACACTGAATAAAGAGACACCTGTCAGCGGCTCTCCCCCTCGTGGGTTAGCTCGACTTACAGAGGCCTCGGGCTTTACGGCCCCTGGCTCTGTTGCGAGACAACAGCCGTGCGATGCACGAGCCATGCTTTCAAGCGTGAAGTCGACCCGGTTTGCGGCCACATATGGGGTACCTGTACTCACCCCAGTGACACGCCGTGGTCTTGAGCTTGCTGCTTCGCACGAAGCGCTGATGCGAGCAGACCCCGGTCACACCGAGCGTGCGGGGATCGCTGGAGTTTCTCGCGAAACTTTGCGGCGAGCATGCCCCGGTCACACTGACCGTAGTGGTGTCGCTGTAGCTTCTCAGGAAGTATTGCAGCATGAGGGCCTCAGTCACACTGACCGTGAGGGTTTCGCTCAAGTTTCTATGGAAGCAGTGAAGCGAGGCGGGCCAGGTCAATCTGACCGTGGAGCTAAGCTTAAGAAAGCTAGCAAGTCTAAGAAGTCCCCTTCGTCCCCCGTTGCGACGGGTAAGAAGCGGAAGAGTTCGAACGGCCAGGCTTCGGCCGGTTCGCGGACTAAGAAGGCAAAGAAATCGACGCCGGTGTCGTCTTTTTCGAGTTCTGCGCAGGCAGAGCTCAGGGCTATGTTGGAGCAGATGTTCGGTCAGCTGGGCGCCCCAGCGGTATCGAGAGGTGAACAAACTTTGGCTACAAATTTGTCACCCGGCACGTTAGTAGGTTCGGTGCCTTCCGTTCCTCGTGCCCTGGCTAGTGGGGAGGCGGTGCCTGTCTCTTTGTCTTCAGATTCAGAGGCTTTTTCTGAATTTTCGAGTGCCGCTATTCTGACGTCAGAATCGTTGCCTCGCACAGTCGGCGCCCGGTCAGACTTTGTGTCGCCGGCGCCCGCTTCTCTCGGCGCTCCGCCGGGGGAGGAGTCGTTTGCCTCAGTGGGGGTTTTCCCCCAGTCGTATGATTCGGTCACTCTCGATCGTCGGGATGACTGGGACTCGGCCTCCGTTGTCTCGGAGGATTCTCAGCTGGACTCAGGCCCAAGTCAATTTTCTAGTTTGGGCTCTGATGCGAGGGCTTTACTTGCAAAGTATTTGCCTGATACATTTTCTCGCCCTAGTGCTGTTGATAGTGTGCCTTCGTCTCTGTTTAAACAGCGTTGTTCTCAAGAGTCTATCCCTCTTCCAGAGGAGTTTAAGGTTGAATTTGAGAGGATTTCTGCTGACCCTTTTGGGGTTTTTCGGGATGTGAAATCGCAGAGCTCTGCATTCACCTTTCTTTCTGAAGTTACTCGTGACTTTTTTGTTTCCAAGAAGCTGTCACCAGACTTGGTGAATGTGGCACTTAGATTGGGGGTCAACCTCAAGACTAAGTCCTACAAGGAGCGGGATAAGCCGCTCGAGTTGGTCTCTGGTATGACGGGGGTTTCTCTTCGCCTTTCGGCCTACCTTGGCTCTCTCGTCAGCCTCTTGGCAAGGGCTGGCGAGTTGGAGATTTCGGCAGATGATCTATTGGTACTTCACAATGTCCTTTTGTTGATTTCGGGACTGTTGTGGTCTTCCATTTCGTGTACATCTGTAGTGTTGACGTCTCAGCGCCGTCAGCTTGCGTTGTCGGAGCTGGGTGTGTTGGAGAGGGATATCCCTTCGTTGTGTGAGGGTATTTCCTCGTCGGGGCAGTTCCTCTGCGGAGGGCAGTTTACTGCAATGCTGCAAAAGGAGATTGATAGGCGCAAGCAGGCCGCTGATTTGGCGCGGCATTTCCGGGCGCATCCTGTGCCCAGGGGGCGGTCAGGACCTCCTAGGAGGCCTGCTCCGTCTGGTTCTCGCCAGCGTGCTCCTTTTCAGGCGCCTCGCCGGGCTCCGTTTCAGGCTCCTCGTCGGCCTACGGGTCCTGCTCGGACTTCTTTTGTGTCCCAGCCTCGTTCAGGTCGTGGCAGGGGTTCGGCTAGAGGTGGTGGTGGACCGAGGTCTTCGGTCAAGCCTTTCCCTCAATCCAAGCGGCCCTTTTGAAGGTTTGCCCCGAGCGTTTGTAGACCGGGTCGGCGGTCGGCTCCAGGAGTTTCTTCCCTTTTGGGAAGCTATCACCGAAGACACTTTCGTGCTCTCAGTCGTGCGAGAGGGCTTCTACATAGAGTTGGTAGAGCCCCTCCCGGGCGGCGCCATTCGGGTTCGTCCGCCTCCGTTGTCCGCCCCTTACCAGCAACACATCTCGAGCGAGATTCTCATGCTGTTGGAGAAGGGTGCGATCGAGCGGGTTTCAGACCACCCTGGTCTGAGTCTCTCTCCAGTGTTCATTATTCCCAAGCGCTCGGGGAAGTTGAGGATGATCCTCAATATGAAGAGGATCAATCTTCATATCGCTCCCATGCACTTCCGCATGGAGCATTTAGCCACGATCCTTCCGTCGATAGGTCCGGAGGATTGGGCGGTATCTCTAGATCTCAGAGATGCGTACTTCCATGTGCCTATTCACCCTCGTTCGAGGGATCTTCTGGGGTTTGCCTTTCGGGGAGAAACCTTCAGGTTCAAGGCCCTCCCGTTCGGTTTGAGACCGGCTCCTCGGGTGTTTACCCGAGTGGTTTCGGCGCTCACGGCGTTTCTTCGGAGGCGGGGGCTAAGGCTTTTCGCCTACTTGGACGATTGGCTTTTGGTGGCCAGTTCCAAGCCTCGCCTTCAGGAGCATTTGGCTCTGCTTCTGCGGGTCACGCAGGAACTAGGGTTCCTGGTGAACTGGGAAAAGTCCGAATTGTCGCCCGCCCGCAGTTTGGTCTATCTAGGGGCGGAGCTGGACTTTCCGAGTCAGTTGGCCCGTCCCAGTGGGGACAGGGTTCGGTCGATTACCATGGCAGCCCGGTCTCTGCGGCGTTCCCGCAGAGTTCCGGCCAGGCAGTGGCTCCAGTGGCTGGGTTATTTGGCCAGCCTGGTCGATGTGTTTCTGGATGTTCGTCTGCTCATGAGGCCTTTTCAAAGGCATCTTCTGCGGTTCTACAGGCCGAGTGTAGATTCCCTTTCGGTCAGGATTCCTTTGCCGAAGGAGATCAAGCTTCTGTTGGCCCCTTGGGTGGACAGAGCCTTTTTGGTTCAGGGCAAGCCTTTTCGCGTGCCTCTTCCTTCGATTTCCCTGACGACGGACGCCTCCCACCTGGGGTGGGGGGGTCACTGTTTGGGCAACATGGTGTCGGGGATTTGGGATTTTCCCGTCCTTCCGCACATCAATGTGTTGGAAATGTTGGCGGCGTTCGAGTCGCTTCGTCATTTCAGACAGCTGTTAGTTGGTCGCACGGTTCTGTTGCTGACGGACAACACAACTGTGGCTGCCTACATCAATCGTCAGGGCGGCACCAGGTCGTCCAGCCTGAACGAGTTAGCTGCTCGGCTGTGGCGGTGGTGTCGGGCGGCGGAAATCACTCCAGTAGCGTCCTTTATTCCTGGCCGGGACAATCTGGTGGCAGATTTCCTGTCCAGAGGGAGGTGTCTCCCATCGGAGTGGGCTCTCCATTTGGAGGTCTTCGATCTTCTCCTGTTGGTCTGGTCTCCTTTGGAGATCGACCTATTCGCATCCCCCTTCAACCACCGCCTTCCAAGGTATTGTTCTCGGGTCCGGGATCCGGAGGCTTGGGCGTTGGATGCCTTCTCGATCCATTGGGGGTCTCTTCGGAGTTATGCGTTTCCCCCGTTCGGCTTGATTCCTCAGGTCTTGAGGAAAATCAAGGCGGACGGGGCGTGGGTTCTGTTGATCGCCCCTCATTGGCCGAGGAGGTCTTGGTTTCCGGACCTCCTGGCATTGTTGGTGGGGAAACCGCTTTGTCTTCCGCTGAAGGGGGATTTGGTGGCTCAGCCTCTTTCAGGGATTCTTCATCCTCGGCCAGCGGTCCTCCATTTGACCGCTTGGCCGTTATCGGGGAGGTAGCCAGGGCTGAGGGCCTCTCAGAGAGAGCGTCTCAGTTTTTAGTCAAGAGCCGTCGAGATTCTACTAGAGCAGTGTACAACTCTCGTTTAGAGGCGTTTCACCAATGGTGTGAGGTTCTGGGCGTGGTTCCCAGGTTGGCATCTGTGGGTGTCATAGCGGACTTCCTTATTTCGTTATTTGATAAAGGGAGATCGCTGTCCACGTTACGGGGGTATCGGTCAGCGATTGCTGCGATCCATGCGGGGTTCCCTGATGGTTCGGGTGTGTCGAATTCTCCGCGTCTGGCAATGTTGTTGCGGTCTTTTTTTCTGGAGCGTCCGCCCCAACAGAAGTTGGCTCCTCCTTGGAGCCTGCCTAAGGTGTTGGCTGCGTTAGCTAAGCCTCCTTTTGAGCCTTTGGCCAAGGCTTCGTTGCATTGCCTCACAATCAAGACTTTGTTCTTGATTGCAATCGCGTCAGGGCAGAGGAGAGGCACTCTCCACGCCCTGTGTGTTTCTCCGGGTCACATCCGTTGGGAGAGGAAGGGGGTACGGCTTATTCCCAGGCCTTCCTTTATCGCAAAGAATCAAACTGTCTCATCTGGTCCGGTGGAGATCTTCCTTTGTCCTTTGTCCAGTGTCTCCTCTGTTGAGGAGGACAAGGTCTGGTGCCCGGTTCGGGCTCTTAAGTGGTACCTGGACAGGACAAAGGGTTGCCGGACGGGTGAGCAGTTGTTCCTTATTACACGGGAACCTTTCTCTCCGGCGTCGAAGGAGTCCATCTCTCGATGGCTGGTTGAGGCAGTTCAGGCCGCGGGCCCTGAGGCTCTCGCGGAGGGTGTGCGTCCTCGGGCGCATGACACCAGGGGTGTTAGTACCTCCTGGGCCTTGTTTCATGGTGTTGCCCTTCAGGATATTATGAAGGCTGCCTTTTGGTCATCGCCTAATTCGTTCATCTCATGCTATCTGAAAGATGTGCCAGCGAGTGAAGAACGTTTTGCTACGGCTTCGTTGTTGGCGGCTTCGTCTTCGTTGGTCCCCCGCTAACCTTTTTATTTGGGACATGCCACCCGCTTTCATCTGTGTTGGTCTAAGCAATAATAGGTAGATACATATGATTTATTGTGGTAAATTAGTTAAATCAGAACTGATTTTATTATTTACTATATAAATCTATGTATCTACCTATGTCCCTCCCTCCGGCCCCTCTCCTTGTTAGCAACATGTCCCTGTTCTGTATCTGGGACTGCTTTGAGAGAGGAAGTCTGCATGCTGTCGTAGTGCGAGCGTGACTGAAGGGGATAGCGGGGTATTGGGGGGTTATGCACAACGGTGACTTTTTGTTTTGTTTCGATGACTGCTTTGTCTGGAGGACTAAGCAATAATAGGTAGATACATAGATTTATATAGTAAATAATAAAATCAGTTCTGATTTAACTAGTATATATCATTGTCAGTATTTAAACAAAAAATCATGACACTCTTGATTCCTTATTGTACAGAATGCCAGCCCGGTCGCTATGGTATCAACTGCCAGCAGCGTTGCATCTGCCAGAACGGACTCTGTGATCATGTGACTGGGATGTGCGCCTGTGCGGCTGGATGGGTGGGACGTGCCTGCCAACAACGTAAGTAATCAGTTCATCAAGTATTCCACTAAAAAATAAATTATTTAAAAAAAAAGGGAATTTATTTTATATATTTTATTTGTATTGAAATATATTGAATCAGATATGCATTGTAGATACAAGATCTGTTTCACATCCTGGTCCTGAAGTTATTGTTAATGTTATCAACAATTTACTATTGATGAGACTTATCGCCCAGCTACCAATAATAATTTTTGTTGTAATCTATTTTCCTCTGGGGTGGTGATGTCCTCTTCTGAAATACTGGTATTTTTAAAGTTCTTCAGGTTGTTGAGAATGCAATTATCTCTTTTGATATGTCTGAGAGGAAAAGAGAGAGAGAGAGGAGACATAAGTAGCAACTTTCTTTAATGAGAGGGGGCCAGTAAGACAGGTTTAATTGTATCTTGATTTATCATGTTTATCTATTTATATTTGTTTTAATACAGCTTGTGCACCAGGACACTTTGGCATCGGATGTCTGCAGTCGTGTTCTTGTCAAAACGGAGGAAATTGTGATAAGGTCAATGGAACGTGTACATGTGCACCAGGATGGCACGGAAGCGTCTGTGAACTGGGTAAGTTTCTTGGTAGAGAGGTCATGTAGGGGTCAAGGGTCATGGTGTAGGGGTCACAGGGTAGATGTCGGGGGTGTTTGAACAAAAGAATGTGATGAAGTCAAGGGAACATGTGCTCAACGATGGCACATAGACAACTATGAACTGGGTAATTACTTGGTGTAGGCGTCATGGGGTAGGGGTCATGGTGTTGAGGTCAAAGTGTAGGGGTCAACATTTAGGGGTAGACATAAAGGCATCGATCAGGGTGTAGGGGGTCATGGGGTAAGGGTCAGAGAGTAGTGGACGTGGAGGGGTCAGGGGTCAGGCCGTAAAGGTCAAGATGCAGAGGTCAGGATGTAGGGGTCAGGTTGTAGCGGTTGTGTATCTTTCATTGTATTCAATCATTTCACAAAGGATCATTCCTGTTTCAGACTCAAAACATGATGAAATCAAACATAAACAGCTGTCTTCTACTCTGATTATTTGTTTTATTGTTTGTTTTAACAGCTTGCTTCTCTGGCTACCATGGTGTCAACTGCGAAGAGAGATGCCAGTGTCAAAATGGAGGTCAATGTGATGCACAGACTGGTGCATGTACTTGCACTAATGGCTGGAGAGGAAGGCTGTGTGAGAAACGTGAGTATTACAGAAGAGAAATGGTCACCCCTCTCTTGTTATATCTATGTTTTCCAGTTATATAAAATAGACTGGTAAAAGTTATATGTACCATAACAATGGCTGGAGAGGAAGGCTATGTCAGAAACATCAGTTTATACATAAGAAGTGGTCACCACTCTTCCTTTTTACATTCATGTTCCATGTTCTAGTGATTTACTCGTAAATACATGTAGACTGGTAAATGTTACAATTCTAATGGGTGAAGTAGAGTATTGCGGATGAGAAGTGATCTCCACTCTTCTTAAAAAAAAAGATTTGTCCATTGATTAGTTTTGGAATAGACTGGTGAATGTCACTATACTAATGGCTGAAGAGAGAGGCTATCTGCACAAACTGAGTATACACTAACATGAGATTTGGTCATCTGACATACTATATTCCAGTGAGTGACATCCCTTAAAGTAGACTGGTAGATATTCACAAACTAAAGGTTTGGAACGAAAGAAGCATTTTCCCAGTAACCCTAGTATCAAATTTCAAGTTATGAAAGAGTTTGAAATTTTGTCAGTATTTTGCTATCTTCATAAGATAGCTCATTTAGAAGATATGCGCTTTCATGTGGAGGATTTAATACTGAAAATATTCAGATATATAAAGATGGTTGAACTATAAAGGGGTTTGGAATTAGATATAAGGATAACATTCTGAATGTTGCAACAAGTTGTTTTTGTTACACTTGTTCTATATCTACTGGAGACGTATGTTAATCAATATGTAGTACAATTTTCGGGTGCTTCTAAAAACTGGTTTTGATAATGTTGGATGTTGATGGTAGAAGTAGTGCCACGATGATGTGTAGGAATAGATATTCCAATGAAAGAGAAGGACATTACCAACAAGCTACTTCTATATCTACTTAAGATAACTATCATATATGTAGCTGGAAAATATTGATAAGTGATACTGATAATGATGACGGTGTTACTGTAAATGGCTGTATTAATAGATGTTGTTGGTGATGGTTACAATGATGGGATATTTATGATGATGATGATGATGATGCTGATAATGATGATGATGATGATGATGAGATAGTGATTATGGAGGTTCGGAACATCAGGTGATGATGATAATGGAAGTAGTAAAGATTTGTTGTGGTGGAATAGGAAGTAATACAGTTTAAAAAACGTGACGATGTGTGAATGTAGCTGGAACTTAATTCTATGGTTCAAATTTATTTCCACTTTTTCATATTACATATACATGTATTATAAAACTCAAATAAAACATAGCAGTGCATTACCAAAATCGGTACAATAATAATGTTATGATGTACATTTTATGATGTACATACCTCTTTAGTGAATATATATATTACATCATTATCAAAGGATTGTAGAAATTGAAAGGAATCAAGATCAACTCATTCCTAATAATAATAATATACCATACTTATGTAGCGCATATCACAATATTTTTTTTAATGTTTAAATAATATCACAATATGTCTCTATGCGCTGTAAGAAAGAATAAAAAGGAAACGTTGATAGAGTAACATAAGAAGAGTGAGATATGCTCAACATACTTCCTCTCGTTAACATTGGAAAGTATTTTTGAAAAGAAATGTCCTACCATCGAAACTGAATTAGAAGGACACCTATAACCTATCTTCCAATCTGTTACCCCTCTTATAAGCCGTTACCCCTCTTTCAATCCATCACCCCTCTTATATCCTCCATCTAGCTTGCATCCCTGGTACCTATGGCAGCCAGTGCTCAGAGACCTGTGGCTGTGGAGCTGAGAACCCCTGTGATCACATCACCGGAGCTTGCAGGTGTCCACCAGGCTTTGCTGGATATGAATGCAACTCACGTGAGTATCTGCCATATCATACATAGCTGTCAAGCATTCCCATTTTGGAGAATGCTTCCTTTTGGGGGGTCTTCAAGCTGTTGTTTTGAACCCTAGATTCCTCTCGTTGTCTAGAATATTCTGTATTCTGTATTCTGTATACCTAATTTTGCTTTGAGAGATTCCTTTTTCTTTTTTTAAGGGGTACTAAAATAATATTATACACGTACCATAGTTGCTTAGTTTACAACTTTTGAAAATAAAAAATGAAATTTCAAACCAGTTAAAACACAATAATTGACTGCAGGTATGTAGAAAAACTTCTGTTTATCGCTGTATTTTGTGATATATTTAACTAATATATACTCAGTAATATAGATTATAATAACTTAACTTTTAAACAAGGCCACCATGGGCTTTTCCTTTGTTCTCCTATTTCATTTGAAGTTATTTTATACTGAACATTCTTTGTATGTATACTTGTCTGTTTATTTACATTTGCTGTGTTTTTTATGAAAATGAAATAATAAAGGAACAAATGAACGAACGAAATATTAACGCTCATCATTCTACTCTGCTTTGGGGTTTATTTTTAACAGCTTGTCCACCCGGAACATGGGGCCAGGATTGCGCAGATGTCTGTACCTGCGGACGCAATACCATCTGTAATTCAGTGACCGGGGACTGTCAATGTAAACCAGGCTTCAGAGGACACAACTGTGAAAAGGGTGAGTGATTGAGGAGGTAGTTTCATGAAAAATAAATAATAATATAATAACAATATTTATAAAGCGCAACATATCTATCTCTAGAGATGCTCAAGGCGCATACAAATAATTTGAATTAATATTCAACATACTTAAGATTAAAGAAAATATTAAATGTTAACTTACATTAGATCACGCAACTTCATGGTGCCAAGGTACATACATTGTGGTGCAGTGTGATTATTTGTTTTGCATGCATTGTATAAAAGAACATTGAAATTTAGCAATATGCATCAAGCATCAGGTGAATTACCTCATATTTAGAGTAAATCTTGTTGATTTGTACGGTAAGTGCCATAATGATGGTTGAGATGATGACAAAAGCAGGTGCAACAAGATATTTTATCTTTGTATGCCAAAGGAAGTCTCATTATAGGGAATACTATCTACATCACCTATTTTGTGAAGAGCATATCTACTCAGATTAATACAAGGTTTTTTATTCATAAAGTATTTTGTAATGATCAGATGTTGTTTTGCATGAACATATTGTCTATTCAAGTTATTCTGTGACCTCTCAGGAAATATATAAATGTGTTTCTCAGAATTCAGAAATAAGAACTTCAATTTAAACTTGAGTGAGATATGAAAACAGAACAAACTGTAAACATTGTGTCAAGATGGATAAGGAAATTAGAGGACATTGACATCACAATAAAACTGTCAGCATTAATGATGTGAAGATTTCAACAGAGTATGCATGATATATGAGACAATGCTAATATTCTGAAATGATATTTGTATGATCCCCACTTTAAAGATTGCAAGCACGGTCGTTACGGACCAGACTGCCAGCACCATTGCAGCTGTCTGAATGGAGGATCTTGCCATATGGATGATGGAACATGTCTGTGCCAGTCAGGTTTTATCGGTGCACTCTGTGAAAGAGGTAAGATACCAACCCCCTCCTCCACCCCTCTCCCTCAAGCGGCTCTAATGCTGAAGTGGTTTATCGGTATTAAATTGTCTCCCCCTCCCCCATTCATTGTGTATAAATGTGCATATGATGTGGTGATGATAAAGATGATGGTGATGATGGTAAGGGTGATGGTGATAATGATAATGATTGTGAAGATGAAGTTGATGAAGATTATAATAATGATGATGATAATTATGTACACCACAATATTTCTCATCCTCCATTTGTGGATTGTAGACGTAATCTATTTTATACTTGACATTTTATAGAAAAGACACATATAATGATGTTTAAAATGAACAGTGAGAACACTTGTACAGAATATTCTGTAAGTATAAGGATGCACTTAATAGAAACACATTTCATACTTCATATGTTTCAATGAATAAATCTAACCAAAATTAGTATTTACACCCTTCTTCCTGGAATGTAATGAAACATCCTTCATGTTCATCATGTATTCAAGCTCCCTGTTAATTGGTACTACATACGCATAATGAGAGTCAACATTCATGTAACATCCTATGTTGATTGGTTTTATCTTTCAGCTTGCCCCGACGGACTGTATGGCCAAGACTGTCAGCATAAATGCCTCTGTCAGAACGGAGGTGACTGCCACCACGCATCAGGGGTGTGTGAATGCTCCCCTGGATACACCGGCACCTTCTGTGCTACAAGTGAGTATGCATGATCCAGCTTATGGATGTGCATCATCTTTTTCTTTCAGGTGTTTAGTTGGCTTTCTTCAACCTTGAAGGTTCTCACAGAACTTTATGAGATAGTGTGTGTCTTAAGCTTAGGGTAGTCTACTCCATTCAACCTTGAAGAAGATTCTCACAGAACTTTATGAAATGGTGTGTGTCTTAAGGTAAGGGTGCATGTACCAATCACTTACAAAGTGGAAGTAAAAACAGTCTTGGATTATCCAATACCCCAGTATAAGCATGATAGGTCAGAGTACAATGTTAAAGGGATATAGAAATAAGCACAGTACACTTTTTGTATTACATACCGGTAGTATGTTTTCTGGTTTCCCTTGTTTTTCAATTGTTGGGATGCATAAAAAAGAGGATGAATTATCAATACCACATACATGTATTAACACAGTGCTTTGAACATTGGCAAATATTGATTTTGTCTTATCATGATATAAACCTGGACGTGTGATCCTTGGACTAAATTTCAATCATTGCAATTTATTTCAATCTATTTATTTTCTTTCTAACAGAGTGTGCATTGGGTACATACGGCCCAGACTGTTCGCAGGTCAAGGACTGCCAGTTTGGTGGAGTGCTAGATGTGATCACTGGAGAGTGCCAGTGTGGGCTTGGATATACAGGGGAGATTTGTGATGAAGGTATGTATCGCCGACGCCTTTTCTTAACCCTAAAAAAAGGCGGGTTTTCTTGGTGCTCTCTCAGCCAAGTTTGTGTCGTTCCATGGCCGAGATTCCAAGATCCCCCACCTTGGAATTTCAGCTATGGAATGACAAATATTTCTGAAACTTGGCATATACATATAGGTAGATTATCTCATAAACAACGAGTTTCATACCTATATGGTAAAGGTTTTTGTTTAATTATCGCTAATTAAGTATTTTTATATCCGCAAAGTGACAACTCTGCATTGCGTAAGACACATATTTGGGAAACATGTGTTTTATCTTTGCTCAGTACATTATTATTTTATTTGCTGCGCGGTACCTTTTGGTAACAATTTGATGCCCATTTGGAATATATAGTATGATATGTGAATAGGAATGTACTTGTGAAAACAGGACCAAAAACCAGGATAATCATCGTAACAACAACACAAAAACATATTTCTGGCATCTACTTGCAGACATTACAGTGCCGGTCTTTGTATTGATATTAATTAACCATAACTAATGTCATTTTTTTTCTTCCTTTACAGAGTGTCCGTGGGGAACATACGGTATGAACTGCGAACAGGAATGTACTTGTGAAAACGGGGCTGAGTGTGATAGGATGTCTGGATGCTGCTCGTGTACTCCCGGTTTCTATGGACAAAACTGTCAATTTTGTAAGTTCATCAAACTTTGTTTTTTTCCCCACTTTTTAAGGAACGTGTACCCCCTGACTCTGGCATGCATGGATTATTGTTCAGTTTTGCATGATATAAAAATGACTTTTTTATTGTTACACATCAGTCATTTTTCTTAAAGGACAGTGAGTCAGTTTCAAGTGGAGGAATATTCAAAACACTATAATTCCCCGAACATATCCTTTTTATACAGTAGGTTTACGGTTGCACCATGTGAGAGAGAGGGGGGAGGATTGGGGAGTCCTGAAAAGGACTTTCAGTAATCTTTCTTTCTTGAGTGTGTGTGTAGTCCTGAAAGTAACCCTTGGTAGTCTTTAAAAAGACTGTTGGTAATCTTTCTTGAGCTTATAGTTCTAAGGAGAACTATAGCGCCGGTTGGAGAGGAGGGTAGTGGAGTGGCTCATATCCTTTTTGTTGTCGAAGCCAGAGGAAACAGTTTTCACTTGAAATGTTATTTGGGTTATATATATATATATATATGTTTCATTAATAGACATCATAATTGGACCCTCTAGGTGCTGTTAAGCAAGAGCAATCCAAAATGTAAGCATTAAAAATCCACATTTCAACTTTATATTTTTTTTCAAAACCATTAATTTGTCTACATTTTCCCTTTGTGTTTTGTACAGCATGCCCAGCGGGTACCTACGGTTCTTATTGCGGCCGTATCTGTGATTGTCATAAAGACGCTACGTGCGACACAGTGACCGGTCAATGTAGGTGTCCAGCAGGTAGAACTGGACCGGAGTGCAAGCAGAGTAAGTAGACATGGAAACATTGTCCATAATATGTTACCTTTTTTTTTTAAAGTGAACCAATCACCTGAAGAAAACATAACTCTTAGTAAAAGTAATATTTGGAGCTTACAGCAATACAGAACCCACAAGATAACAGCAAAACATGTTTTGGTGATTGGTACACTTTGATAAAAGTCTCTGAGGGATGAAATATTGTGCACACTTTTTTAAAAGTAAATTGTCTAGTCTTTTCAATGTTGGTAGCGAATCTTTCTTTTCTAAATCACAAATCACCACATTTCATAATGCAAGTCGCAGGTATATCACATGTTGTGTATCAGGAATTAAGTAATGATCAAATATCTGAAATGGCACATATAAATGATAAAAGGAGTTCAGTACATCTTATGAAGCAACACAAATGGAATCCATTTAAGTATCTATGTATCCTTCACAACATACCTGTAGTATTTAGTAATTGCCAAACATAAATATGTCTAGAGTATGTGTCTCAAGAGTGATAAGAATGATTGCAAAACAAGTTATACAGTAAATGCAAATGTAAAAGAGAAGTATATAGACAAGAAGAAGAAGACAAGGAGAAGAAGAAAAGAAGAAGGAAAGAAAAAAAGTAAAGACGACAAGGATGATGAATATACCTGCATTTGTTATTATCCATGTTTTCTTTATTATTCTTCTTTCACCAGCCTGCCAACCTGGGTTCCACGGTCCAAACTGCATTCATGTCTGTGCCTGCTCTAACAGAACACAGTGCAACGCAGTCGCAGGTACCTGTGATTGCCCCCCTGGAAATACAGGGGACACCTGCACTGAAGGTATGTAGAAAGGGTCAGGCTTTAGAGGGAGTGAGTAAGGTTATTGGAATAGCTTGTAGCTACCATATACTTTTATGATATATACTTAATGACGGGTCAAAGTAAAAGTTATAAAGATTCTGCTGTGATATATATTTTAGATTTGCTTGTTGTTATCTGCATATTCCACCCTCCACCCAGGTGTAGTAAATGGTTACCTGGTAGGAATTAGTTCCTTGAATGCTTTTAGCACCTTTGGGCAGCTGGGCTAAAGCCAGGGTAATAATAGTATTTTGTAGTACCTTGAGTATCCCCAGGGGTAGATACGTGTGTAATATATAGATCAGATTTAGCTGTTATTATCATTCTTGGCTATAATAAATTTTGATATCCAGGGATTTCTAATCATTGTAATATATGATAAATGGAAATCAAAAGAACAAGTTTGTAAAATGATTCAATTGCAAATAGTTTTAAAAAAAGTTTGCTAGTTTACTTATAAACACTGCCCATTGTTGATGTCAAGTTATCAGTGTATTCTGTATGGCTTTGTTCATACTGAGTGCACGTACACCAAGTGCACGTACACCAAGAACATTTGGTCCAAACAGCTCTCTCAACGAGACTGTTCAAAAGTCTGTTAAAAATATTCACATATATGTATGTATGAACACTGCTCATTGATGATGTCAAGTTTTCAATGTATTCTGTATGGCCTTGTTCACACAGAGTGCGCACCAGGAAAGTTTGGTCCAAACTGTGCTTTCAACTGCATGTGACTGTTCAAAAGTTTGTTGATTTACATATATGTATGAACACTGCCCAATGTTGATATACAATTTTCAATGTATTCTCTATGACCTTGTTCACACACACAGAGTGCACACCAGGAAAGTTTGGTCCAAACTGTGCTTTCAACTGTGACTGTTCAAACGGTGCTACTTGTGACCCGAGGACGGGATCTTGTAGATGTATAAATAACTTTATTGGTGCTCAATGTGAACATGGTAAGTCATTCCACCTCACCTTATTTATTTCACTTGAATTCAATTAATAAGGGAGTTTACAGATACAATCTGCGCATGGGCAGATAAAGGTCATTTGTACCAAAAAGGTAAAACCCACAGAGATGAATACTGGATATGCGCTCATGAAAGTTATGTAACATTATTAATTTATGCACCAACGGTACATTCTATGATACACAGGTGGAAGTATTCTTTTCAAGAGGGCAAACAAAAGGTATTCATGAAGCACATCTAGGACTTTGGCAGTTATTATTCTAAGATGCTCAAAGTGGAACTTCTCCATGTGTAAAAGATCTGTGGATATTTGGGGTCATTTGTACCATGTGCTATCTGTAACCTCCCTTATTGTCTTCAAGTTGTGTGTAATTTCACCCTTTTAGATCAGTATTTATAAGCCCAATAGATCAGCTCAGGGAGGTGAAAGAAAAGGAGGCGTAACTCTTGTAATTTATGCAAACACATTCTTGAGTTCTAAAGCGTAACAATGGGATGTGTAACATTCCACTTGGCTTTGAAGATCCATGCTCCGAACCGCGCTTCCACTGCGGGGATTTTCGGAAGCCAGGCACCAGTTTTACATTTATTACAAAATATTAAATAACCGGCAAATTTTTCAGTGTAAAACAAAAACTTTATATGGGGATTTTATTGGGAATAGTGCATCAAACAAATTTTCAAATTTAGAACTCCGTCCTTCCTTTAATTTGTGTGCCAGATTTGGTAAAAGAAAAATTTCATCCTGTCAAAAACTCAATATTTTAGGATGATGCGCTAATTTGTGCATGCTTTAATGTCCCGTTATTTGATCCGTGATTTACAATCTTCAAGAACATAAAGTTTGCTAATGCGTGTTTTCGCGTGTTTGTTGTATTTTTCAAGTTTAAACAAGGATGAAATTACACAAGTTTGTGTTCGCTTGTTCTACTCTTTACACATTCAATAATGGATGAGAAATCATTGGAAGGGACAGCGAACAGTTGCTGTGATACCATTTTCTGATGTAGGAATTCTAAATCCTGAAATTTCATGCGCTCTTTTATCTCACCACCTGGTCAACAGTTGCAGATAAGCGCATTACTTTTCGGCGGCTTGGAGCATGGGGTCAAAGGAGAGCGGCTTGATTCCAGTCCTTCTCTATCACGTCCCTGATCAGCTCCTTCCCTTCTTCTTCAAAACAGGCTGGCTTCAAATACTTTCAATTCGTTGCCCCACACCTAATATGGAACAATTATCCCTGCATTTCTAAAAAAATTGTACTTCACTTGACTTTATAAAAAAACATCTTTTCAAACACAAGCTCTACAATTCTTCTTAACTTAGTGATAGACTAAGGAACAGCGCATTGTATCCTCCGGGAAAAGGTGCTGAATGATTCCAAACATTATTATAACTGAGAAAAGTGGTCAGAGGCATTTTAAACGTGGTGTGGTAAGACGTTCATGTAAGCAAGTTATAGTTGGACCTTGGTTGCCATTCACTTTTGTTTGAATTTCATTAAATGCCATTTAATTCAGACCTGTTTGTGGTTGTTGATTTTTGTCTAGTTTTATTCCATGAAATCTTAGTAATGTGAAATGTACCAGAGTCAGTTAGTAGCTAGATATATACAACAATTTTTTTTCGAGTTGATATAAAGTAGATGATAAATCATGACTGCTGGTTAAACTCAAACATGTTCCAACATATCATAGCAAAATAATGTAATGACGCACATTTTGTCTATATTCTGCAAGTTGTTTTTCTAATGAATGAAAAATTGGGGAAAAGATGAATAAGTAACTAGATTCTCCTCTTGTTTGATGGCAACTAATAATGCATTGATTTTCTTTCTATCTTTCAAACTAGGTGGTTTGTATGCTTTTCCTACACCGTCAACGCCGCTCAGAGGTGACATAGGACCCAACGGATTCTAACAAAAAACACTTCTGAAATACAGACTCTGGATATAAAAACTAAAAAATCCAATCATGCAAGCAGCAGCAGCATTGTCACACCCAAGCTCGTTACGAACGGGAGGCGAGGATAGAGCCGGAGACGTCTTCAATCAGAGTCGGATGAATGAATATTCATGATCCAGGAGGTCAACTCAGGTCACCATTTACATATTTGGTCACAAGAGGGCAGCATTCGATTCTTCTCTTAATGCCATACTTTAAGGATGAATTGATTTTTGGAGCTTTCAACAGTAGCAACCACAGCTATATCATGCATCTCATCTAAAAAATGGAGAGAGTTTTATTTTTTCCAGAATGTTTTTTGTCTATGGGTAAGATGATGTATAAGGATGACAACAGATTTTTTTTTTTTTAAACGGTGATACTTTTAGTTAAGTTATTTGAAGGAAATGTTGAAGCCATTTTGAAAGTGTCAGAGATGTGTATGTACAGCTTAGATCCTTTCACACTTTCACATGGTGAGATGTATACTTACAAAATTGACGATGACGGCATATTTATTTCTTATTTCTCAAGGTTTGCGGCTTTAAGATGTTCCAAGGTGCTTGCTCAATTTTAATATTGGATCCACTTTTTATCAAAGTTTAGGAAGAAGTTGCGCACTTTGAAGAAATGTGCTGTGGAATCACGCCTCGACCATCCTTTGCTGTAACAAGAGAGATAACAATACGCCTCCTGTGACCAAACAACCCATTCTCTGTTCCTCCACTCATCCTCGCCTTTTTGCAAACAAAATCTTTATCCCGCTACATCATGTGATGTTTATCAATCTCCCAGCATTATTTATTGTACATTGTATGAGGTTTTGGAATAGCAACCATAACAAAAAAAAGTATTGGGTCACTCGCTTGCTGCAAACCTCGAAAAAGATTGATTGATTTGTGTTATGCGCGCATGGTACTCTTTTTAAGTCGTAGAAAACGAATTGAATAGGTTAATTGTGCATGAGGTCGATTCGCTTTTAAGTTATAAATGTTGTTGATGTATCTATGAAACTGGAAATGGAGACATAATTGCACAAGTTTAGAATCCTCATCAAATATAAATATATATATATTCATGTAGGTAATGTGTCGATACATGCAGCGTAAATGTGAAAATATGTTGTGTCAGGAGTTTAACTATTGCTAACGGTACGTGTATTTCCTCTTTTGTTTATAGTTTTATGATAATTTAGATTTAAACGACCCGATACTATGTAATGCAAAGGAGAGTGGATGAGAAAATGTATGCCGTGAAATTTTGATTTGGAGTATGTGAGTGAGTATTGAATGTTAGTAGAAAATGTACAATTTGATGTGAGAGAGAGAGAAAAAGAGAGAAGGAGAGAGAGAAAGAGAGAAGGAGAGAGAAAGAGAGAGAGATAGAGAGAGAGATTTCTTTTTAACACCATCTTCCACTACAATCTCACTTTTTCCTGTAATAATCATTAAGGAAAAGTTAATTATGTCTATGCAAAGCTACTTTATTTCTAGATAGCATACCAATTATGCAAATTTTGACATAATCTACTTCCAATCTCATGTTTTAAACTATAATGATTAGAAAGCAGTAGAAACTAACATCTCTGCAACTATTGTTCATGTGTATCTGTACAGAAGAAATCGAGTTATTTTGACAGATGTGTGTCATGTATCCCTTGCATGTAGAATCTATGTATTCAGTAGGACCCCTGTCTTATCTATTTCATATGATTCAGGTATTTCATATAATTCCATCATCATCTTATCTGTTATATTAGAAGAGAGATGATTTCAGTGATTTTCAGATATGTACATGTGTATGCTGTATAACAAGTTCTCCTCTAAGCCTTTGTATAGAACTAATCGCTCTCTATTTATTCTCAAGACGAATACCATGCATTAAACAAAGAAACTGTTCTTTCTGAAAAAAAGAACTGTAGAAGTGAAGTATTTTTTTCATATCAGTGATGATTATCGATGCTAGTATTGGATTTTTTTCTATCTATGATTTTGTTGTAGTTTGACAGAGGTGTATTTTACGCTGTGTAAAATAACGGTTATTTATGTGTGTGTGTATTTTAAAAACAGTCCTCTGTTGTTTTGGGGTTGTTCTTTGTCGAGTGGCTTGTTTTTTGTCTGTAATTTATACGTGCTGTCTAAGGCACTGGTGAGGCTGAAAAGACAAAGTGGAGCCGATCTGCTCTGTTTTTAAATATTTTTGTTTCTTTTCTTTAAAATATGAAGAAATGAGATTGCATCAAACATGGTATTTTTTCAGGGGATAAGGCTTGCACACTTTTAGGTAAACAGATTGAGCAAGAGAATTTTTTTTTTAAAGTTCATATAGCTCCGACAAAGTACACCATGGTCGATTTGTTTCTCTAAAGTTGTGAACATACATAAAAAGTCTTTTTTGATAAGAGATGGTTTGTGCAGGAAAACCGTTGTACCCTGATAATTTCCATATTCTAGTTCTTCAAATAATTGGTCATTTTTAAACAACAAAGTAAACTTTTCTAATTACTATTCTAATATGTGTATGCTCTCAGTATAGTTATAATATGACAAACTGTATTGGTTCAATTTTTAACAAGTTGATTGATATAATCATGACAATTTTCGAAACTGTATGATAAGTTTCAGTAATTTTTGTATTAACAAACAACTAAAAACAAAACATTAAAAAAAATTAGAAAATAAAAACAGTAAAAATTTGTTAATGCTGCTTCTCTGCATCACAACAATATATGTAGCTAGTATATTTTTATTTGACGAAACATGCGTAACGTTTTGACCTTTGACTTCTATCTAATAATATAAGCGACCAATACCGTGTGACAACTAGTCTTAACCTCAGGATCTAACATTTTATGTCAGATTCATACCATATGAATCTTTATTCTCTTTGAATAACCAATTGTATGTTGAGAAGAACTTAGTCTAAAAAATATGCATTATTTATTACTTATCTTACCTTACCTGTTGAAAATGTGTTTTGTAAAAGTTTCGCATAATGAAGAAAGAAAAGCCATAAAATTCCTTTAGGATCACGTTAACAAATTTCTTTTAATTGAAACTAACAAAGCTTCACTAATCAGCTCAATGTTTCGGCACCATGGTACTTTTTCAAAATGGAAACAAACTAAAATTGCTCTAAGGAAAAGAAACCTTTCCACAATTCCTCCTACCCATTCAATACATTTTAAATATATAATATCCACTTCTGTGGGTTTTTGTTCCATAAAACGTAACAGCAGTATCACAGTCAGTTGACAAACGGAGTGATTTTGCTGTATTGGTATGCTTTTTTTTGTTGCCTCAATGCTGCAAATTTTCAGGGAATCCAACAAGTTTTCAAAAATTTCTTGACCCATCCGACTATTGAAAGTGGTTGACCTTCTCACCCACATCAGTTTCCATGGTGATATATGTTTGTATTAAAATCTGGTGCGGTATTTCCCAATATAGCGGCAACAAATTGAGTCAAAATTTTACTAGCAGAAGAATCTTTCTGAGCCGTAATCTGGAGACTCTTATCTTTTTTGTCTGTGTAAGTGATGTGAATTGTCATTACAAACTGAAATGGTGCTGAATATACATTATTGATGCTTGCACAGACATCTTTTTAAAAACACATAGTTTGTGTGGATGTCTCTTCATACCTGCTGACTACTGAATATCTCCCATAATGTAAGCAATGTGGCTCGGGGTGATTATTTGTGTGGCATTCAAATCGTTAACCAACATAGAAGAAAACAGTTTTCAGAATGCCACCCCAACTTTCAAAGATATTTGGTTACTGGCTTTTCTTGTTCTCATGAAATAAACAATGTCTCAAATTTTCTCGAGACTGACCATACCTATAGTTATGCATATATACAAAATGTGATGTTCTTAATCATTGACCAGTAATTTCTACTAATGTAAGCATGTTAATGACGTTTTAGTATTTATGTTTAAGCTTATATATGCAACTTTTGTGAGCATTTTCAATAAGGTAGTAGTTTGAAGCAGCAATATTGACAAAGTCTGAATATAAATTATGATATTTTTGAATAACATTTTCTCAATTTCCAATCGTATTTTGTATAAAACTGAACTGGATATTTCAATTTTTTTTTTTCTTGCTGTATTTTTGGAATTCATAATAAATTGATGATCTGTTATAGATCACATGGTATGTAAATAAAATGAATGTTGTTTTTGTGAATTTCTGTTGTATTTTTTTGTCCATAGATTTTTGCAGTACATACTGCAGCCAAAATTTAGATACTGAATCCAGAATTTAGGAAAGCACAATTTTGCTTTCTCTCAGCTCCTTTGATCTCTTTTCTTTCCCATTTTCGGAAGGGGAAAGGGCACTTATTACAAAAGGAAAGGGCACTTGTTAAAGTATAATGGGCACCTCTCAGATTTGAAGAGGGGCAATTATCATCGGTAGAGGGGCACTTATCAGAGGTTGTAAGAGGCACTTGTAAGAATGTGGAACGTGCACCTATTAGAAATATAGGGCACTTATCTGAAGTAAAAGGGGGCACCTTTCCTATGTATAAAGAGGCACTTTAGGGGTACTTGAAAATGTGGGGACACTATGCCCTGCCTCCCCCTCCCGGTCCCGTCGCCTCTGTGTACGTGTAGAATATGAGACTCCGGCTATGAAAATTGATGGCGATTTTAATTAACCAACAAATTCAGCATATACCTTCCTCTTGAAAACGTACACGATGAACTACATAGTTGTGTCGAGCATGTGTCATATTTCTCATAGCAAAAGATCTGTAAATAATACGTGTACATTTCTTCCCGTACAAGACTAAACTCAGCGGTCTGTGTTTGAATGTTGCTCCACAGAAGAAGCCGACGCTTATGGCGCTATCAAGTTTTGGTACAATAATGGTAGCAATTTTCAGAACCCAGCTAAAGATATACCTATTTCAGATTGCTTACAATTAGTCACTGCTTTTTGTCTTTCCCAGTTAGAATCATGAACAGACATTTTTTGTACTTTTTCAGTCTCATCAGCGCCTTTGATTAGGCAACTAGATATTGGCGCTTTATACATACCTGGATTGGATTCGAATTTATTTCCTGCTCATTCTTACTGACGAGTTAACTGTACAGAATTCGCAAAAATGATCACGGAAATTTGGTAAGAAGCTGGGCATATGCTAAGCCAGCTGAATATGAAGCAATGTTTTCTAATTTGATTATGTTTCATTATAATTGTGCCAGGCTATGCAATGAAAATATGGTTCGAAGGTTTTCCTTTTAATCGACCAAAACTGAATAGCAATAACGCATAATGAACCACGGCTGGATAATCACTTTCAATCAAAAATCAACTTTGGATAACTCCATGCTGAAGTTTTGGTTTCAGCATGGGAGGAGTTTTATAACAAGTACTAATTGAATATCAATCCATCTTCTTTGTTTCTGTTTGATGATTAGTTTTTTTCATTTAAGTATATACTTTATTAATTCAGACTGACACTTTAGACTCGAGGAAACCGAGTCCCTACTTTTAAAATGGGTGTTATCGATGAGTGGTAACATCAGTGAGATGCAATAGACTTCAAAACATTTCATGACCATAACTAAAGACTCGAGACATTTCATGACCATAATTAAAGGAAGAGACACTAAGACCCTGCCTCAACAATGAAAACAATGCGATTAAATCTACTGGGTTGCATCATTAATTCTAATCGCATATGATCGCGTTGCTATATACAGTCAACTAAAATGCTGTAATTATCACCCTCACTTCTTCACATTTCATAAAGATCTTAGATGGAATAGTTAGAGCTATCAGTTGAGGAAACGTTTCGACATGACGCCAGTCTAAATCTAGCTGAATTAATTTCATTGTAGCAGATATCAACATAATTTCAGTAATCATTCTACACTTGTACTCTATGTTGAGTTAATGCCTGCTACCTGCTTTTCATTAAACAACAGAGTTTTGTGATTAAAGCGTTTACAACAAATTTGCTACGATGTCTCTGATAGGCAATGCGTTATATTTATTTCTGCTTTTGCAGTCTTTTTACCAATCCTCATTTTGTGAGGATGACGTATTGAGTTGTAATGAAATACGGGACCTGAGGAAATCATTTCACGTAGCGAATGGACGAAATTTTTCGCTGATGCTGCCTCCTCTTAAGACCCCAATACATAGTACCCAATCACTGGTGTGGACCAAGGGAGAGTCGAAAGGGGAAAAGCGACACAACGGCACTCTGGAGTTCACTGGAGGAAACGTTTCTTTTGATGTCACACGTTATGATTTGATTGAGGCTACCAATGGCACGCTCACTCTAATCATTTCTTTCGTTGAAAGTAATGATATGGGGGAACATGTCATCTCAGTATATAATGGTTCACAGATACTCTGTAATGTTTTGCTACTGAATTTGACTGTTGGATCTATAGAGCCCACTTGTTTGACTATATTCGACAAAGATACTAACAAATTACAGATGACTTGCCAGTGGGTGCAGGTGATAGAAGGGGAGCAAGCACATCTTGTAAACATGGTAAATGCGGATAACCAGAAGCTTTATTCCCATGAAACTATAAACATGAACATCGACGGTCGATTAAATCTCACCAACAATTTTAGTGTTTACGTTGATCCCCGAGACATGTTTGATGGAAGAACCTTACCAGACAGATGTGTCATTTCGAATCCCGAACAAAGTGAGCAAAAAGTTTGTAACTTCCCGCCTGTAGAACGATACACGATTCAAAATGCCAAAACCGAGAACCTAACATTTCAATGTTGTACTGCAAACAAGTGGTACACATTAATTGATGAAGATATTAAACCCATCACATTAACGGGAGAAATATTTACTGGTTCTGATCGCATCGTCTTTTTCTGCGGTGAAGAAAAACATGAGTCAAACGCAATGCTACTCTATAGCATTGGAAGTATAGATATGGCGAAATGGAGTTTTTATACCGCATCAGTTTCATACATAAATCCGTTAAGCAACCTCACAGATGACAGCTCATGTCAAACTATCCACGTCAGTGTTATAAGAAATACTTCCGAATCGAAGAATTCGGAAGAGACAAATCTAACTAATCTGATGCTAGCTGTTATCTTTTTTTCGACCGTACTATCAACAAATGCGTTTTTGTTGACAAGTTATATGTGCTTCATAATCATTCGCGGTTGTTACCGGCGTTGAGTAAAGCCAACACGTAATGTTGGATGATGATTTCAAGCACAGTAGCTAGTGATGACGCTGCGGAATCTCTTGAACTGACCAATATTTCGTCTGCACGGCCTCGACCAAGGAACGATGTACCAGCTGACACCTTAGCCAGGCAGCAACTTGGTACGGGCAATGCTAGTATCATGCGTTCTTGTCAGGAAATTCAGAGTGGACCTCTAAGATTTTCCTTGCAGGGCGACTCTGAAGCAGTCACGGACAACAAGTCCGTTGGTTATACTACAAACAGCAATGATGGAAAAGATCTTTCTCTAGAACAACACCTGCGCGAGACCGGATGCATTTCTTCAAGTGCTGCTGATTGCATTCAGGTTGGTGGCACACCTACTGTAGTCGTCCCAAGCGCACCGTTTCAAGACAGTACGTACTGTTCTGTTGATGATATCGAAGATATTTCTTCCGACACATGTGCCGCAGCCGCATCCCCGATGACGTTTCAACTGTCACCTCGCACAAGTGATGATAGACAAACAGATCCTTCCGATCCATGCAATGTCATTCGGAATAAGAGACCGTCTGCAGTATCGGTGGAACGAAAGGATGGAAGGCACAATTCGACGGCAAACAGGTCAGGTCCCACAAGAAATGTTGACGAGCTCTACGCCGAACCCGATATGAGCCAAAAAACCAAGAGAATTGCTGCTTTGGAATCGGATTATCTGAACGCTTCGGATCCAGTCATGAATAACAGTCAGATTTATAGTAACAGCGTCGCTAACACCCCTGATGCAATGAATTGTGATGGTATGCTGTATATTAATGCATCGGATCTCTCATCATTCAGAGTTAACTCTGACATTTAAAACTGACTAAATATTAATGCATCCGAAGTAAAACTGAAAGGTCAATCCCTGTATCTCTCTCTCTCGATCTCTTTGCCTATTTATTTTTCTCAATAATTTAAAAATATACAAAATGTGATGTTCTTAATCATTGACCAGTAATTTCTACTAATGTAAGCATGTTAATGACGTTTAAGTATTTATGTTTAAGCTTATATATGCAACTTTTGTGAGCATTTTCAATAAGGTAGTAGTCTGAAGCAGCAATATTGACAAAGTCTAAATATAAATTATGATATTTTTGAATAACATTTTCTCAATTTCCAATCGTATTTTGTATAAAACTGAATTGGATATTTCAACTTCTTTTTTCTTGCTGTATTTTTGGAATTCATAATAAATTGATGATCTGTTATAGATCACATGGTATGTAAATAAAAATGGATGTTGTTCTTGTGAATTTATGTTGTATCTATCTATTTCATAGATTTTTGCAGTACATACTGCAGCCAAAATTAAGATACTGAATCCAGAATTTAGGAAAGCACCATTTTGCTTTCTCTCATCCCCTTTGATCTTTTTTCTTTCCCATTTTCAAAAGGGGAAGGGGCACTTATTACAAAAGAAAAGGGCAGTTGTTAAAGTAAAATGGGCACCTATCAGTTTTGAAGAGGGGCACTTATCAAAGGTGAAGGGGCACTTATCAGAGGTGGTAAGAGGCACCATTTTGCTTTCTCTCATCTCCTTTGATCTTTTTTCTTTCCCATTTTTAAAAGGGGAAAGGGCACTTATTACAAAAGAAGAGGGCAATTGTTAAAGTAAAATGGGCACCTATCAGTTTTGAAGAGGGGCAATTATCATCGGTGAAGGGGCACTTATCAGAGGTGGTAAGAGGCACCATTTTGCTTTCTCTCATCTCCTTTGATCTTTTTTCTTTCCCATTTTCAAAAGGGGAAGGGGCACTTATTACAAAAGAAAAGGGCACTTGTTAAAGTGAAATGGGCACCTATCAGATTTGAAGAGCGGCAATTATCATCGGTAAAGGGGGCACTTATCAGAGGTCGTAAGAGGCACTTATAAGAATGTGGAACGGGCACCTATTAGAAATATAGGGCACTTATCTAAAGTAAAAGGGGCACCTTTCCTATGTACAAAGGGGCACTTTAGGTGTACTTGAAAATGTGGAGGGGGCATTGTGCTCTCTCTTCCCCCTCCCCGCCGCCGCTGTGTGTATGAGTATGAGACTCCGGCTATGAATATTGATGGCGATTTCAATTTAACCAACAAATTCAGCATTTAATTACCTTCCTCTTGAAAACGTACATGATGAACTAGTTGTGCCGAGCATTTGTCTTATTTCTCATATCAAAAGATCTGTTCATAATACGTGTACGTTTCTTCCCGTACAAGACCAAACTCAGCGGTCTGTGTTTGAATGTTGCTCCACGGAAGAAGGCAATGCTTATGGCGCTATCAAGTTTTGGTACAATAATGGTAGCAATTTTCAGAACTCAGCTAAAGATATACCTATTTCAGATTGCTTACAATATTAGTCACTGCTTTTTGTCTTTCCCAGTTAGAATCATGAACACACATTTTTGGTAGTTTTTCAGTCTCACCAGCGCCTTTGATTAGGCAACTAGATATTGGCGCTTTATAAATACCTGGATTGGATTCGAATTCGTTTCCCGCTCATTCTTACTGAAAAGTTATCTGAAGAGAATTGGGAAAAATGATCACGGAAGTTTGGTAAGAAGTTGGGCATATGCTAAACCAGCTGACTATGAAACAATGTTTTCCAATTTGATTACGTTTCATTATAATTGTGCCAAGCCATGCAATAAAAATATGGTTTGAAGGTTTTCTTTGCAATCGACCAAAACTGAATAGCAATAACACATAATGATCGAACCACTGCTTGATAATCACTTTCAATCAATAATCAACTTTAGATAACTTCAGGCTGAAGTTTTGGTTTCAGCATGGGAGGAGTTTTATAACAAGTACCAATTGAATATCAATCCATCTTCTTTGTTTCTGTTTGATGATTAGTTTTTTTCATTTAAGTATATACTTTATTAATTCAGACTGACACGTTACACTCGAGGAAACCGAGTCCATACTTTTAAAATGGGTGTTATCGGTGAGTGGTAACATCAGTGAGATGCAATAGACTTCAAAACATTTCATGACCATAACTAAAGACTCCAAGACATTTAATGACCATAATTAAAGGAAGAGACATTAAGACCCTGCCTCAACAATGACAAAATGCGATTAAATCTACTGGGTTGCATCATTAATTCTAATCGCATATGATCGCGTTGCTACAGTCAATTAAAATGCTGTAATTATCACTCTCACTTCTTCACTTTTCATAAAGATCTTAGATGGAATAGATAGAGCTATTGAGGAAACGTTTCGAGATGACGCGAGTCTAAATCTAGCTGAATTCATTTCATTTTAGCAAATATCACCAGGGTTTCAGTATACCTTCTACATTTGTACTCTCTGTTGAGTTAATGCCTGCTAGCTGCTTTTCATTGAACATCAGAGTTGTGCGATTAAAAGGGTTTACAACGAATTCGTTACGATGTCCCGGAAAGGTTTCCGCGGCTTCATAAATGCGTTATATTTATTTCTGCTTTTGCAATCTTTTTACCAATCCTCATTTTGTGAGGATCATGCATTAGGTTGCCGTAGAGAACAGTTACTGAGGAAATCATTTCACGTAGTGAGTGGACGAAATTTTTTGCTGATGTTACCTCCTTTCGAGTCTCCACTATTTAGTACTCAATCGTTGGTGTGGACCAAGGGAGAGTCGACATGGGAAAAGCAACACAATGGCACTCTGGAGTTCACTGGAAGAAACGTTTCTTTTGATGTTCCACGTTATGATTTGATTGAGGATACCAATGGCACTCTCACTCTAATCATTTCTTTCGTTGAAAGTAATGATATGGGGGAACATGTCATCTCAGTATATAATGGTTCACAGATACTCTGTATTGTTTTGCTACTGAATTTGACTGTTGGATCTATAGAGCCCACTTGTTTGACTATATTCGACAAAGATACTAACAAATTACAGATGACTTGCCAGTGGGTGCAGGTGATAGAAGGGGAGCAAGCACATCTTGTAAACATGGTAAATGCGGATAACCAGAAGCTTTATTCCCATGAAACTATAAACATGAACATCGACGGTCGATTAAATCTCACCAACAATTTCAGTGTTTACGTCGATCCTCGAGACATGTTTGATGGAAGAACCTTGCCAGACAAATGTGTCATTTCGAATCCCGAACAAAGTGAGGAAAAAGTTTGTAACTTCCCGCCTGTAGAACGATACACGATTCAAAATGCCAAAACCGAGAACCTAACATTTCAATGTTGTACTGCAAACAAGTGGTACACATTAATTGATGATGATTTTAAACCCATCACATTAACGGAAGAAATATTTACTGGTTCTGATCGCATCGTCTTTTTCTGCGGTGAAGAGAAACATGAATCAAACTCAATGCTACTCTATAGCATTGGAAGTATAGATATGGCGAAATGGAGTTTTTATACCGCATCAGTTTCATACATATATCCGTTAAGCAACCTCACAGATGACAGCTCATGTCAAACTATCCACGTCAGTGTTATAAGAAATACTTCCGAATCGAAGAATTCGGAAGAGACAAATCTAACTAATCTGATGCTAGCTGTAATCTTTTTTTCGACCGTACTATCAACAAATGCGTTTTTGTTGACAAGTTATATGTGCTTCATAATCATTCGCGGTTGTTACCGGCGTTGAGTAAAGCCAACACGTAATATTGGAATGATTTCAAGCACAGCAGCTGGTGACGACGCTCCGGAATCTCTTGAACTGACCAATATTTCTTCTGCACAGCTTCGGCCAAGGAACGATGTACCGACTGACACCTTAGCCAGGCAGCAACTTGGTACGGGCAATGCTAGTATCATGCGTTCTTGTCAGGAAATTCAGAGTGGACCTCTAAGATTTTCCTTGCAGGGCGACTCTGAAGCAGTCACGGACAACAAGTCCGTTGACAGCAATGATGGAAAAGATCTTTCTCTAGAACAACACCTGCGCGAGACCGGATGCATTTCTTCAAGTGCTGCAGATTGCATTCAGGATGGTGGCACACCTACTGTAGTCGTCCCAAGCGCACCGTTTCAAGACAGTACGTAGCCTACTGTTCTGTTGATGATATCGAAGATATTTCTTCGGACACATGTGCCGCAGCCGCATCCCCGATGACGTTTCAACTGTCACCTCGCACAAGTGATGATAGACAAACAGATCCTTCCGATCCATGCAATGTCATTCGGAATAAGAGACCGTCTGCAGTATCGGTGGAACGAAAGGATGGAAGGCACAATTCGACGGCAAACAGGTCAGGTCCCACAAGAAATGTTGACGAGCTCTACGCCGAACCCGATATGAGCCAAAAAACCAAAAGAATTGCTGCTTTGGAATCGGATTATCTGAACGCTTCGGATCCAGTCATGAATAACAGTCAGATTTATAGTAACAGCGTCGCTAACACCCCTGATGCAATGAATTGTGATGGTATGCTGTATATGAATGCATCGGATCTCTCATCATTCAGAGTTAACTCTGACATTTAAAACTGACTAAATATTAATGCATCCGAAGTAAAACTGAAAGGTCAATCCCTGTATCTCTCTCTCTCGATCTCTTTGCCTATTTATTTTTCTCATTGATTGTAAAAATATACAAAATGTGATGTTCTTAATCATTGACCAGTAATTTCTACTAATGTAAGCATGTTAATGACGTTTTAGTATTTATGTTTAAGCTTATATATGCATTTTTTGTGAGCATTTTCAATAAGGTAGTAGTCTGAAGCAGCAATATTGACAAAGTCTGAATATAAATTATGATATTTTTGAATAACATTTTCTCAATTTCCAATCGTATTTTGTATAAAACTGAACTGGATATTTCAACTTTTTTTTCTTGCTGTATTTTTTGGAATTCATAATAAATTGATGATCTGTTATAGATCACATGGTATGTAAATAAAAATGGATGTTGTTCTTGTGAATTTCTGTTGTATTTGTCTATTTGTCCATAGATTTTTGCAGTACATACTGCAGCCAAAATTAAGATACTGAATCCAGAATTTAGGAAAGCACCATTTTGCTTTCTCTCATCCCCTTTGATCTTTTTTTTTCTTCCCATTTTCAAAAGGGGAAGGGGCACTTATTACAAAAGAAAAGGGCAGTTGTTAAAGTAAAATGGGCACCTATCAGTTTTGAAGAGGGGCACTTATCAAAGGTGAAGGGGCACTTATCAGAGGTGGTAAGAGGCACCATTTTGCTTTCTCTCATCTCCTTTGATCTTTTTTCTTTCCCATTTTTAAAAGGGGAAAGGGCACTTATTACAAAAGAAGAGGGCAGTTGTTAAAGTAAAATGGGCACCTATCAGTTTTGAAGAGGGGCAATTATCATCGGTGAAGGGGCACTTATCAGAGGTGGTAAGAGGCACCATTTTGCTTTCTCTCATCTCCTTTGATCTTTTTTCTTTCCCATTTTTAAAAGGGGAAAGGGCACTTATTACAAAAGAAGAGGGCAGTTGTTAAAGTAAAATGGGCACCTATCAGTTTTGAAGAGGGGCAATTATCATCGGTGAAGGGGCACTTATCAGAGGTGGTAAGAGGCACCATTTTGCTTTCTCTCATCTCCTTTGATCTTTTTTCTTTCCCATTTTTAAAAGGGGAAAGGGCACTTATTACAAAAGAAGAGGGCAGTTGTTAAGTAAAATGGGCACCTATCAGTTTTGAATAGGGGCAATTATCATCGGTGAAGGGGCACTTATCAGAGGTGGTAAGAGGCACCATTTTGCTTTCTCTCATCTCCTTTGATCTTTTTTCTTTCCCATTTTTAAAAGGGGAAAGGGCACTTATTACAAAAGAAGAGGGCAGTTGTTAAAGTAAAATGGGCACCTATCAGTTTTGAAGAGGGGCAATTATCATCGGTGAAGGGGCACTTATCAGAGGTGGTAAGAGGCACCATTTTGCTTTCTCTCATCTCCTTTGATCTATTTTCTTTCCCATTTTTAAAGGGGAAAGGGCACTTATTACAAAAGAAGAGGGCGGTTGTTAAAGTAAAATGGGCACCTATCACTTTTGAAGAGGGGCAATTATCATCGGTGAAGGGGCACTTATCAGAGGTGGTAAGAGGCACCATTTTGCTTTCTCTCATCTCCTTTGATCTTTTTTCTTTCCCATTTTCAAAAGGGGAAGGGGCACTTATTACAAAAGAAAAGGGCACTTGTTAAAGTGAAATGGGCACCTATCAGATTTGAAGAGCGGCAATTATCATCGGTAAAGGGGGCACTTATCAGAGGTCGTAAGAGGCACTTATAAGAATGTGGAACGGGCACCTATTAGAAATATAGGGCACTTATCTAAAGTAAAAGGGGGCACCTTTCCTATGTACAAAGGGGCACTTTAGGTGTACTTGAAAATGTGGAGGGGGCACTGTGCTCTCTCTTCCCCCTCCCCGCCGCCGCTGTGTGTTTGAGTATGAGACTCCGGCTATGAATATTGATGGCGATTTCAATTTAACCAACAAATTCAGCATTTAATTACCTTCCTCTTGAAAACGTACATGATGAACTAGCTGTGCCGAGCATTTGTCTTATTTCTCATATCAAAAGATCTGTTCATAATACGTGTACGTTTCTTCCCGTACAAGACCAAACTCAGCGGTCTGTGTTTGAATGTTGCTCCACGGAAGAAGGCAATGCTTATGGCGCTATCAGGTTTTGGTACAATAATGGTAGCAATTTTCAGAACTCAGCTAAAGATATACCTATTTCAGATTGCTTACAATTAGTCACTGCTTTTTGTCTTTCCCAGTTAGAATCATGAACACACATTTTTGGTAGTTTTTCAGTCTCACCAGCGCCTTTGATTAGGCAACTAGATATTGGCGCTTTATACACTGTAAAAAAATAATAGTCGAAATAACTCAATAAAATTGAGGAAAAGAATTGCCTTATTTTTATTAGGTAAATATTACCTACGGCATCTTAAGTAGAATTTACTTATTTTGCTGAATAAATTTTTACTCAGTTAAATCGAGTTACATTAACGTAAATAATTTAAGTATTGTAATCATTTTAGATAATTAAAAAAAAAAGCTATGATAGGATTACATATTGCACGATTTGGTACCCATCTAATCTAACAAGTAACATCCACTAATCATTCACTGCTTCTATTTAAGATTAATCACTAATCACTAACACATACGCTTCAATTCGACACATATTGAAAGGCTCCAAATGTTATTTATACTTGATCGTAGCATCTTAAAAGGAAAATTGGTTGACAATTTCCTGAAATATCAAGTTTTTATTTGTTTTGAACTGGGTAACAATTAAAAATTGTCTTGTCTTTGCTTAGCCATGTTAAATGAATTAATAAATGTTTTAAAGTCCTTAAATTTTCATTCAACCACAAAAAAGAATTGTTTTATTTAAAAAAGAGTTTAATTGGTCTTAATGAATATTCATAAATTATGTAAATATTTCTATTACGCACTGCATCAGTCCTTACTTTAAAAAGATAAGAATAATCAACATAAACTGTTTGAGTAATACGTATAATTTCTGATTTTGAGTTAAAATTACTAAATTAATACAAGCTGAAATTACTTAAAGTTCTTATGTATTTGATTTTACTTAAATATTCCACGTATGTTCTACTAAATTGAAAGTTTGAATTAGCAAGACTTAAATTTAGTGCGTAAGTGGCAAAACTAATGTTTTCAAGTAAATTCTACATGTAAAAAATACGTAAAAATTACCAATGAACAAATTTTTTTTTACAGTGTAAATACCTGGATTGGATTCGAATTTGTTTCCCGCTCATTCTTACTGAAAAGTTATCTGAAGAGAATTGGGAAAAATGATCACGGAAGTTTGGTCAGAAGTTGGGCATATGCTAAACCAGCTGACTATGAAACAATGTTTTCCAATTTGATTACGTTTCATTATAACTGTGCCAAGCCATGCAATAAAAATATGGTTTGAAGGTTTTCTTTGCAATCGACCAAAACTGAATAGCAATAACACATAATGATCGAACCACTGCTGGATAATCACTTTCAATCAATAATCAACTTTAGATAACTTCAGGCTGAAGTTTTGGTTTCAGCATGGGAGGAGTTTTATAACAAGTACCAATTGAATATCAATCCATCTTCTTTGTTTCTGTTTGATGATTAGTTTTTTTCATTTAAGTATATACTTTATTAATTCAGACTGACACTTTAGACTCGAGGAAAGCGAGTCCATACTTTTAAAATGGGTGTTATCGATGAGTGGTAACATCAGTGAGATGCAATAGACTTCAAAACATTTCATGACCATAACTAAAGACTCGAGACATTTCATGACCATAATTAAAGGAAGAGACATTAAGACCCTGCCTCAACAATGACAAAATGCGATTAAATCTACTGGGTTGCATCATTAATTCTAATCGCATATGATCGCGTTGTTATATACAGTCAATAAAAATGCTGTAATTATCACTCTCACTTCTTCACATTTCATAAAGATCTTAAATGGAATAGATAGAGCTATCAGTTGAGGAAACATTTCGACATGACGCCAGTCTAAATCTAGCTGAATTCATTTCATTGTAGTACAGATCAACATGATTTCAGTATACCTTCTACACTTGTACTCTCTGTTGAGTTAATGCCTGCTACCTGCTTTTCATTAAACATCTGAGGTTTGCGGTTAAAGCGTTTACCAAAAATTCGTTACGATGTCTCGGAAAGGCGGCATCCGTGGCTTCAGAAATGCGTTATATTTATTTCTACTTTTGCAATCTTTTTACCAATCCTCGTTTTGTGATGATGACGTTTTGAGTTGTAATGAACTACGGAACCTTGGGAAATCAATTCACGTAATGAATGGACGTAATTTTTCGCTGATGTTACCTCCTCTCAAGACCCCACTACAAGATCAATCACTGGTGTGGACCAAGGGAGATTCAAAATGGGAAAAGCGACACAATGGCACTCTGCAGTTCACTGGAGGAAACGTTTCTTTTGATGTCACACGTTATGAGTTAATAGAGGATACCAATGGCACTCTCACTCTAATCATTTCTTTCGTTGAAAGTGATGATATGGGGAAACATGTAATCTCAATACAAAATGGTGAACAGACCCTCTGTACAGTTTTGATACTGAATTTGACTGTTGAATCTATAGAGCCCACTTGTTTGACTATTTTCGACAAAGAAAGGAACAAATTACAGATGACTTGTCAATGGGTGCAGGTGATCGAAGGGGAGCAAGCACATCTTGTAAACATGGTAAATGCGGAAAAACGGGAGCTTTATTCCCACGAGACTATAAACATGAACATCGACGGTCGATTCAATGTCACCAACACATTTAGTGTTTACGCTGATCCCCGTAACATATATGATGGAAGAACCTTGCCAGACAGATGTGTCATTTCGAATCACGAACGAAGTGAGGACAGAGTTTGTAAGTTCCCGCCTGTAGAACGATACACGATTCAAAATGTCAAAACCGAGAACCTAACATTTGAATGTTGTTCTGCAAACAAAAACGTTTCCTTCTCCCGATGGTTCATTGATGATGATTTTAAACCCATCAAATTCACGGAAGAAATGTTCACTGGTTCCGATCGCATCGTCTTCTTCTGCGGTGAAGGGAAACATGAATCAAACTCAATGCTACTCTATAGCATTGGAAGTATAGATATGGCGAAATGGAGTTTTTATACCGCATCAGTTTCATACATAAATCCGTTAAGCAACCTCACAGATGACAGCTCATGTCAAACTATCCACGTCAGTGTTATAAGAAATACTTCTGAATCGAAGAATTCGGAAGAGACAAATCTAACTAATCTGATGCTAGTTGTTATTGTTTCTTCGACCGTACTATCAACAATAGCATTTTTGTTGACTAGTTTTATGTGCTTCATTATCATTCGCGGTTTTTATCGGCGTTGCGTAAAGCCAACACGAAATGTTGAAATGATTTCAAGCACAGTAGCTAGTGATGACGCTGCGGAATCTCTTGAACTGACCAATATTTCGTCTGCACGGCCTCGGCCAAGGAACGATGTACTGACTGACACCTTAGCCAGGAAGGAACTTGGTACGGGCAATGCTAGTATCATGCGTTCTTGTCAGGAAATTCAGAGTGGACCTCTAAGATTTTCCTTGCAGGGCGACTCTGAAGCAGTCACGGACAACAAGTCCATTGGTTATACTTCAAACAGCAATGAAGGAAAAGATCTTTCGTTAAAACAGCACCTGAGCGAAACCGGGTGCATTTCTACAAGTGCTGCAGACTGCATTCAGGTTGGTGGCGCACCTACTGTAGTCGTCCCAAGCGCACCGTTTCAAGACAGTACGTACTGTTCTGTGGATGATATCGAAGATACTCCTTCTGACACTTGTGTCGCAGCCGCATCCCCGATGACCTTTCAACCCGCACCTCGCCCAAGTGATGGACAAACAGATCCTTCCGATCCGTGCAATGTAATTAGGAATAAGAGACCGTCTGCAGTATCGGTGGAACGAAAGGATGGAAGGCACGATTCAACGGCAAACAGGTCAGGTCCCAGAAGAAATGTTAACGAGCTCTACGCCGAACCCGATATGAGCCGAAAAACCAAGAGAATTGCTGCTTTGGAATCGGATAATGACGATCCGAGTGTTTCTGGTGACGACTTTCATCTGAACGCTTCGCATCCAGTCATGAACAACAGTCAGATTTATATTAACAGCGTCGCGAACCCAACTGATGAACTGTACATGAATGCATCGGGTCTCGATCTCATCATTCACAGTTAACTCTGAAATGTAAAACTTACTAAATATTAATGTATCCGAAGTAAAACTGAAGATCAATCCCTGTATCTCTCTCTCGATCTCTTTCCCTATTTATTTTTCTCATTGATTGTAAAATGTAGTAGGAGTGATTTATGTTTTTAATTCATGTTTGTAGACTTAGGAGAATGTTCACCCAGCGCTTTAAGTACCAGTAACATTAAGTATACGGTACAACATTAAGACATCATTAACTAATTAAACCAAGTATTGAGCATGTATGTCAACATGTGAATTATGCTTATATTGCCTGTATGTATAGCATTCAGTCATGCCCGGCTACCAAAAATCCGTATACTTCTTAGCTTTATTCTGTGTATGTTCACATGTATATTTCTCAATATTGTACAAAGTACAACTCTGCAAATGTAGAGAAAGAGAAAGAGTAGATTTTTGTCTGGAATTCAGTTGAATTCAGAGTATGCCGGTGTTACTATTTTCCAGTCAAAAAGTATACATCATAATTTATAAAGAGTTGCGATTGATCCAAATCAATCGCAAGTTTGCAGTCCCCTATCTTCTATATGTAAACATTTGCTATTGATATCAATCGCAAATGAGTTAAAATGAGTCAATTCTTGGTATAGACGGGCCCCAGACAATACAAAATGGCATATGTTATGCTCACTATTATGATTGTATAACCCAGATATGACTTGGGCAACAAAATTGTGTAAACTATTGCTGATGTACAAGAAGTTATATTGTAGTCGTGTCAAATCGAAATTGTTTGATAAAAAGGCAGGAACTTGCAAAATATGTTTTGTAATTGACACAATTTATTTGTCACCCCTCATTTATCTGAAATTTGAATAAAATTACAGTCGCATGGTTTGCCCCAGTTGTTATTATTACCATTTATTAATGTTGCTGAACAACCTGCTATGAAAGATTTAAATTTGCCATAACTTCGATAATATTTTTTTACTAAATATTTCTAGCTTCCTAGTTACTAGTCTCCAATTTCGTTGTTAACTTGATAGTACAGTTATGTAGAATGTGAGAAATCATGAGATGAAATATCACATTTATATGACGAAAAAAGATAGTTGAAAATCTTCGACTATTCGGACGGAGAGATTTAATATAACAAATCATTGGAACGGAAGATATTCACCTTTATTTAAACAAAATAGATTATTTACTACCTTCTGCTGTTGCTATCATAATACCTTTGCAGGAGATCAGCGAAGGCAAAGAGACATTGAGCATAGTTTTAAGAAAATACTTATCTAAGACGTCTTCTTTGAAATTACGTTTCCTGATACTTTGTTATTTATGTAAAACCATTAAAAGACATTAAAAAATTGTATTATGTACGTAAGTGATTAAGAAAAACGTGGCTTTGTTTTAATAACACCCAACATCCAATTAAGCATTTCAACTACAATAGCTCTTTATTCCACTTGAAAAATAAAAAATGAATTTAATCTCTAGTTTCATGTCCGTCATGCGAGTCCATTCCAAATTGTATCCATGGTTACAAAGTGGGTGTAACCGTTTCCTGGCCTTCTAACCAATAGGAACTTGTTTTGCGACGCCTGCGCAATCACACGCATGCATGGTTGACCCGTGGTCATGTACCATGATCCAACAAGCAAAGTCCTTTCCATTCATTACATACTATTTTTTCTATGTTTCTTGACAAAAAAGTCTCTTGCAAAAATGCTATGTCACACTTTTGGCGATGCATGGAGCCAAAGGAATATTTTCTTTCGCTTCAGCTCTTCACGTATCCCTCGCACATTTAACGATAATTAATGATAGTAAACAAACACATATAGCAAGTTATTGCCTGGTTTCCTCTTTAATCCAATCCATGGCTAAAACATTTTCAGGATTTTTGGGCAAACCAATTTACGCGGTAAGAGCACATTTTTTTTTGTGTGTCCCAAAATTTGAAAATTTGGCTGATAGATATTTCGTTTCGTTAGGGGGGGGGGGGTAAGGTCGGCTTCTTGGGGTCACCAATTACCACAATTTTATTTTATTTTTTATTTTTTTGTATTAAAAAAAAAGAGGGGGGGGGGGTCTTAAAAACATACACATAAACAAGTTAAAGGGGGGGGGGGGGTTAACCCCAAAATCCCCCCCCCCTCCCCTGCGTACGCGCCTGCTAGAAGTAGTAGTAGTTGTAGTCTCCTCATCACTAACTCAACAATACAAAGAGACCAACTTGCTGGACGAATAAATAAAATCAAATGAAATCAAATTTATTGGAATAAAATCCACCATTTTGGATAATGTACATGCAAAAGTATTATAACTATCAAACATTTTCATTATGCAAATTGCAAAAGGAGAAGCAAGTACAGGCCGTTTGAGATAATCACCAGTGATTACAACAAAAAAATCAAACCAAGTTAAGGTGAATAGTCGAATTTCAGATCATCATTGAAACGCAAAAATAACAAAGGAGCATTTCTAGCAGGAAAGAACATAGGTTTCATTTAGGAAAAAATTTGATGTCTCCATACCGCCAAACTCTTCCTATTATTACAAATAAAATATCTCTGTTGAAACCAGTATTCCTAAATCTATCAGCCAACATATTACTGATAGAGGTCATACAAATCTTAATCATTATATTGCATTATATACAACAAAACTTCTTTTAATAAACTGCAATGGCATGAGAGGGATGAATCCATTTGTCTTTTTGACAAACTCTCAGAAAATGTAATTTTTTGTGCAATAAGCCAGTTCGTAAATAGCTTCGGAACGCATGACCCCCAAATATCCACAGATCTTTTACACTATGGATACGTCCCACTTGTGTATTTTAGAATAATCACTGTCGAAGTAATGGAGGTGCTTCATGAATACCTTTTGTTTGCCCTCTTGAGAAGAATACTTCCACCTGTGTATCAGATAAATGTACTGTCAGTACATAAATGAATACTAATTACATAACTTTCATGAGCACGATACGAGTATTCGTCTCAATGGTTTTACAATTTGCGAACGAATGACCTTTATCCGCACATGCGCAAATCCTAATTACGAACTCGCTTATACAGCAGTTTTACGAAGTCTTCGGCGGAAAGACTCGTGCAAGTGGCCACACTCATCGTTCAATGGCACAAATCTTGTAAGATTCTGGAGGCATAGAGAGCCCTGGGTGACCTCGCATGCTTGGGGTTGGTTGGTCGGAAGGAAGCTTGAATTCGAATTGCTGGAAGAGGTTGGTGAAGAGCAAAAATGCTTCCATCTTGGCGAGTTGCATACCCAGGCAATCACGACGGCCTGTCAGGAGAGGAGGAAAATGCCGATATTTAGTAAATTGATAATTGGAAGAATTGTAACCATTCTTGTTAACACTAGCCATTTACTAGAATTCCGACACCATTTGCAATAATCTATACCGCAATCCGCCCAGTGCCTCCTTCATGGTGGATTCGCTTAAAAGTAATTTAAATAACAATCAACATTACGTGAGAAGTTAGGCACATAGTTGAACACAATTATCAATACCTCATACCCCTTCACTTTTCACATTTTTCAAAATCCTAAAGAGTTGCTTTTATTTTTGCCTATACAACGCTTTCATAATTGTAAGTATCGGGTATTGATCATAAAATATAAACGGTTCCCCTTTCAACTGTTTTCAGGTTCCAATTGTCTTTCATGGGAGAAACTCTACGATGACAGCATATGGGAGGAAATAGGCGAAATATGAACGGTTTATGAGGATTGATGATACAATTACGAGTTCATTCCCTAAGAAGAACACGAGCTATCTTACCAATGCTGAAAGGCATCCAAGCCTCGTTCTTCACGACTGTTTGACCATCAGCACTGAGAAATCTGTCTGGGTTGAATAGGTGTGGTTCACACCACTCCTTGGGATCATGATGAACAGCCCACAGGTTAGGGATAACGATGGTCCCCTTGGGAATAGTATAAGGTCCAATGGAGACATCTGCAGATGTCAGGTGAGGCAGAGAGACCGGGAGGACAGGACGGATGCGCATAATCTCCATCAGGGTGGCGTCGCAGTAGGGAAGGTTTGGGCGGTCACTGGTGTTTGGTTGTTGACCACGCCCAACAACTGCATCCAACTCATCTTGTACCTATTGGTGGAAAAAAATACACCCTAAGATTCAACCCCCAATACGCGTATTTTAACAAAATGTCTGCTAACTTGTCGGGAAATGTTATTCTTCAACCCCCCCCCCCCCCCACTTCACCATGTCATGTCCAGAATGGATGTTTACGTCTGCGCGAAGAAGTTCTTGGTATAACTCTGCAGAATCATTAATACATCCTTGGTGTTTCATTTAGATTGACTAGCATATATCGTCATAAGGTTGAAAATCCATAGGTAAGGAAATTAATAATTTTAGTTAGTACATGTAGCAGTATAATTGTCAGTGAGATTTAGTTCTATATTCTTTAACGGTCAATGGTAAAAAAAAAAAAAAATACATCTTCTGTAATGCATTACAAATGCTAAATACAAAAAAAAAAAAAACATCGGTGCAGGAAAGACAATAATATCTGTTATATACCTCTCTTTAGTATGTTGAATACATTTAGTTAATGAGAAAGATGCCCGTTGCCCCCCCCCCCTCAGACATCTACCCCCTTGGACAATTACCCCCAGACAATTACCCCTCAGACAACAACCCCCTAGGATAGTTGTCCAGTGGGGTAGTTGTCCGGGGGTAGTTGTCGAAGGGGTTAGTTGTCTGGGGGTAGTTGTCCGGGGGTAGTTGTCCCGGGGTAGTCGTCCTAGAACCCTTGTAAAGTCCATGATCTAGTGATATCATGATTTTAGTGCTTGTACTTAAACTTGATGAATAAGATCAATCAATCGATAATTCAATTAATCATCAATCAATCATTCTATACCTTCTTCTGAACATCTGGGTAAACAGCTAGGTAGAGTATCGCCCATGAAGTCACCACCGCTGTGGTTTCAGTACCCGCGGCAAAGAAATCCAACACAATCCTCCAGAACGTGTCCAGGGGGTAATCCTTCGAGATGTCGTGTGCGAGGAACGCGTCAACAAAGTCCCTGATATTATCTTTCTGGAAAGTTTCTTGATGGTTGTTGAGATGAGACATGACGAAGTCCCTTAGCTTGAATATGCAATCGCGGTAGGGTTTGTACCACGGAGTATGAACAAGTGATTCAAAGACATTAACTGGATCAGTTTCTGAGACGATGCCAAAGGCATCCGCCAATGCCTCCAGAGCTCCAATAAATTCGGGATCATCGTACTCATGTCGGCGACCGAAGACCAGTTGTGAAATGACATTAGCAGTTGCTTTATTCAACAAAGCCGATAGATCTTTATTCAACAAAGCCGATGTACTTCGATCCTACTAGGAACGTGTTACCACGTGATGTGGTCAAGCATCAGTGAGGAAGAACGCGTTGGTTTGTATAGCACTCGAACCAGGACGGGATTGCAAAGCACGATAGAAGCGCGTTCGAACGCACTAAGAACGAGATGAGGACGAGTTGAACTGTTTCTGAACGGGGTGGTTGAGTTATAAACTAGTTAGAACAAGTTCCGAACTAGTAAAAATGGTTTGGACTGCTTGGAAATATCAAATTTATCTGATCTGAACTTGATATGAACTGACTGTGGACGGGTACAGACGAGTTGGACGTATTGTGGTCTGTTAATGAACGAACTAGGATCGTATAAGAGACATTAGTCCAGTCCGAGCCCGTCCATAAAGTCATTAAACAGGTCGCAAACAGTTGCTATTACGTTCAACTCCGTTCGCACACAGTTTGAGCCCGTTTGGCAACATTTTCGAGAACGTAGTGAGAACTAGTTTGGTGTGATGGCGGCTTTACAGAGTAAAATAGGATGCACGAGTTATGAAAACATCCTATTTTGGTCATCTTTGTTTTGTCATTTTTATCATTCATTCAATCAATCAAAAGGCTCATTATTCAAAAACTAATTCAAGAAATATCAGAATGGTAAGGAAAATAGTTCGTTTATTCCTTTATATTTTTGTATTATACGTTCATTCAGCTTTCCTTTGATAACAAACTTGTAGTTTGTATTAGAAAGGGTCTTTAAGGTCCATTGTCAAAGTAAAAAAGGTCAATAAAAATCAGAGTAAAATACAATTGGGGGTGCTTACATTCAAGATTATATTTAAAAAGTCCTCCCCTCACACACGCACACATACGAATGGGTAGCATTTAATTGTAGTTGAAAATTCATTGAGAAAACAGACCTATAACCTGATCTCCTTTATCTTTGTTACTGTCAAATGTTAATGTAATTTTATAATCATATTGGTTATAACCTGTTCCATTTGTCTAATTCGTGAACGGGGTCACATTGGATAAAACAATCCAGCAAGTTTATCCTCATCGTTCCACGGCCAGGCATTCCACCTTCCCCTTTACAAGTTCGGCTTTTTATCGCTCAAATGTTCTTATTTCCGATGGTTTCTATGCCCTTGGTTGAGCTTATTGAATGTGAAATCATTCCGCGTTTGATTTATCCATTTCTACATTTTATTCCACTAATAGGTGGAATAAAATGTAGAAATGGTTGAGTTCAATACATTGTTAGTCGTAAAGAAAAAAAAACGAAACCTATTTTACTTCGTGAATTCAATTTTGTCACAAACTGAATAACAGAGAGGTTATAATTCATAAAACAGGCGGAATATATAGGGGAATTTCAAAAATAAAAATTACTCTAAGAATGATATGCAGAATACAAAGGATTTACGAGGAGGGTCTTTACAAACATGGTTTAATGACACATTATGGGTTATCATTACAAAAGTGTGCATGAAATCACATAAAATCATTCAAAAGAAAATTCTATTGATCTGCAGTAGACTTGAAAGGTGTTTGCGCTCTTTCCAAACAATGTACATATCTTCCTTTTGTCATGAATGACATTTGAATCATGATTTAGCTCACTGCATTGGACTTTGGAACTTGGACAAAAATTAGAGCTGCACAATGCGAGAAAAAACAAACAGTGTGGTGTATGCTCATGCTTGTAACATGCAAATGCAACTGGTTTATCTGCTACAAAACATTTAGATTCTTAATTGTAACATTTCGAAGTCGAACATTAAGAGAGAAGTAGACGATTACAAGGAACTGTGCTTTCTTAGGATGTCCGGTAAACCGGTGCTTCTTCGAGTATGGAAGACATCAGCAGTTTCATGAGGTAGCTGCATTGAAGGGGTAAAATCAAAAGCATCAGAAACTGCTAAAACAGGGAACATCATAAACCAGACAAAGATTGAAATAAAAGTTTACATAATGCGTTGAAGTAGGCTATACAATACTGAGTATCCCATAAACCAAGGTGCTAATGCCGAGGAGGCGAATCCAGATGGACATACACACGAACTTCTTGCTGCATCAATCGGGCGTCTTAAAGCAACGAAAGTTATACTCATCCATGAAGCTAATATGGAAAAAGAAGCATTATACCGCGCTGCTTTCAATGGTAATCTCGATGTCACCAAATATCTAATCAGTCAAGGAGCTGATGTGAATAGGGGAAATAATGAGGGTTTGACTGCATTACACATTGCTGCTCAGAATGGTCATCTTGATGTCACCAAATATCTGATCAGTAAAGGAGCTGAGGTGAATAGGGGAGATAATGAGGGTATGACTGCATTACACAGTGCTGCTCACATCGGTCATCTTAATGTCACCAAATATCTGATCAGCCAAGGAGCTGATGTGAATAAGGGAGTTGTTGACAGTAGGACTGCTTTACACTTTGCTTATCAGCAGGGTCATCTTGATGTCACCAAATATCTCATCAGTATAGGAGCTGAGGTGAATGTGGGAGATTTTTGCGATTGGACATTATTACACAGTGCTTCTCAGGATGGTCATCTTGATATCACACAAGATCTGATCAGTCACGGAGCTAAAGTGAATGTGGCAGATCATAGGGGTGGGACGCCTTTACACTATTCCGTTGAGAATGGAGACATTAATATCGTTAAAGTCCTTCTGGCAGGCGGAGCGAGATCAGACGCTGTTGACATTCAAGGACACACACCTTCACAATTGTCTTCAATTCTCGGGTACCAAAGCATCGCTGATCTATTCATCGACCGTGCAAATTCGAAGGTAAAAATATTAAAACACACTTTATTTCGAAATTACCCACCTTGGTGTGTTCAATACATGCTTTTGAAACAAGTACTGAAATTCAATTAAGTGAATATTAGGCATAGGCTCCCTAACATTATTTTTTCAGATTTAAAAAACTCAATTTTGTATCACCAATAGTAACCATACGTAATTATAACATCAGTTACACTTCAATGCTGTTTTTGTTAATGTACTCTATAGACAAGTTACAATGTTTGCTTAGAACGTATTCGAATTATTGGATTATTTAATTGATCGCATGAAAGTACTTGTGTTCAAAGAAATTTGGCTTTCTTAGCATAACAAAATAATCAATTATCATGTTTTCATGCTGCGTATTTTCTTATATCCAGCTCGTCCAGAAAGATTTAACTGATATCCATCTTGCTTTACAACACGGTCACACGTCCATCATTGAGAAGTTAGTTTCGAAGGGAGTTGACCTCAATGTCCAGTTAACTGACGGCCAGATGTGTCTCCATGAAGCCATTAAACTCTGCTATAAGAGCGTGAAAATTGTGCAGGAAACTGACACACTAAGGGTGCGTTCAATCGAATTTTCGAAGCTAGAATCACAAACATGAATCACAATTCAAAACGCCGTTACAAAAAGCAAGGTCACTGCGGTTTGCGTTCAAGCGATTTTTCATCAACGCTGATTTAGCTCATTGCGAGCCAAACCACTGCGCATCACACTGCGCAGTATGGCCCAGGAACTTCGGCGCGCGCTTTCTGGAATTGTTTACGGCCGACTGTCGACTGCTGTTTTGAGCATAGATCGCAATAATAAGACAAAGAATGAGAAGGTGATAGAAGGAAGAAACAAAGAATAACATAAGGAAAGACAGAAAGATAAAGTCGATAGAATGATTAAAACAAAGAATAACATAAGAGAAGGTGAAAGAAGGAAGAATCGAAGAATAACATAAGGAAAGACAGAAAGAGAGAGTGATAGAATGCTTAAAACAAAGAATTACATAAAAGGTGATAGAAGGAAAAAACAAAGCATAACATAAGAATAGAAGGAAGAAACAAAGAATAACAAAAGAGAAGGTAATAGAAGGAAAAAACAAAGAATAACATAAAAATAGAAGGAAGAAACAAAGAATAGCAAAAGAGAAGGTAATAGAAGGAAAAAACAAAGCATAACATAAGAATAGAAGGAAGAAACAAAGAATAACAAAAGAGAAGGTAATAGAAGGAAAAAACAAAGAATAACATCAAAATAGAAGGAAGAAACAAAGAATAACATAAGGAAGAACAGAAAGAGAAAGTGATAGAATGATTAAAACAAAGAATAACATAAGAGAAGGTGAAAGAAGGAAGAATCAAAGAATAACATAAGGAAAGATAGAAAGAGAAAGTAACAGAATGATTAAAACAAAGAATAACATAAGAGAAAGTGATAGAATTATAAAAACAAAGAATAACATAAGAGAAGATGATAGAAGGAAGAAACAAAGAATAACATAAGGAAAGACAGAAAGAGAAATTGATAGAATGCTTAAAACAAAGAATTACATAAGAAAAGGTGATAGAAGGAAAAAACAAAGAATAACATAAGTATAGAAGGAAGAAACAAAGAATAACATAAGGAAAGACAGAAGGAGCAAATGATAGAATGATAAAAACAAAGAATAACATAAGAAAAGGTGATAGAAGGAAAAAAAACAAAGAATAACATAAGGAAAGACAGAAAGAGCAAATGATAGAATGATAAAACAAAGAATAACATAAGAAAAGGTGATAGAAGGAAAAAAAACAAAGAATAACATAAGAATAGAAGAAAGAAACAAAGAATAACATAAGGAAAGACAGAAAGAGAAAATGATAGAAGGAAAAACAAGGAATAACATAACGGAACAGGCCACGATGGTATAGTGAACGCAAATTGCATGCAAAGCGGGCGCGCGGTTTTTCCCAAACCGGAAGAGGCTTCGTCATACAATCATGATTGAGAACTCCGTCCGTTCAATCGAATTTTAGCGACCGTGATTCTTTTGAATCATGATACAAAACGCATCTTTTTCAGCGTTTCATGTTTGTGTTTTCAAAGACGTTTATTTTTACGACCGACGAAAAATCGCTTGAACGCAATTGCGTTTTAAACTAAACGTCTTTAGAAACCGTGATTCTAGGGTGAAAAAGTGTCGATTAAACGCACCCTAAGAAAGGTGAGTTTTACTCCAGTAACACCAACGAGACCGACACCAGACCGACGAGAGTCTGAAAACCAAATTAACATAACGGCCAAGTATTGGTCAGTTTTGGAGTCTACATGGAGTCGTTATGGCGGTGTCACTGATATACATATACTGCTCCTCTAGGTTATTAGTGAAACCAAAAATCTGATACCCGTGATAGGTCGTGAATGCCCCCAAAATAATTATATATGTTGGTGTGTGGGCGAGTGTTTGTGTGTGTTGGGAAGTTGACAACGAAAATAGGGATTTCCACTGCCATGATTCCAAGAGGCAGCGTTAAACTATGCGTATGATGCTCCTCCACCCTGACTATCGATAAACAAAACTGTTCTAATAAAATAAAAAAATATATATGTTTGTATGTTTCAGATCTCTGATGAGAATTACAAGGGCGAACTATCTCTTGAGAATGCCTTAGTGTTTTATCTCCTAGAGAATGGAGCCAAGTTAGATGTGAAGGATGAGACAGGCAACCTACCAATCCAGTATGCCAAGGACGAAGTGATCAAACAAATGATTTTGTCTAGGTGATTTGTTCAGGTCTAACAAATAACATAATCCCCATCAGCCATGTCACTTGTAAGACAAGAGATTCATCAAAACGCCAACAAATATGCGTATTTCTATCTTGCTCTTTTGAGATTAGAAAACGGAATAATAGGAAAGTCCATTAAGTGTTATTGTAAATCTTAACAGTTGGTCATATATATGTGTTGTTCGGACAATAAAATTGTACATTATGCGACAACTGTGACAATATGTTCGGGGCTATAATTCAGGCCTACTAGGTCGACTACTTCAGCTTTGTTTTCCTTCTACTCTTCTACTCAGATAGACAATATACATTTGCTTCCAAATTCATTTAGAAGATATTATCTATTGGTTCTTTAAATGTTTGAATTTTGTGTGAATTGTATTTTACGGCATTACCAGATGCAAAGATATGAATCATTTTCCTCTTTTCATGCGTATTGCGAAGATTGGAGCCTCATTTTTTTTTAAATAATGGGCCTCGTTAAGCGTCTGACAATCAACAGTTGTTCGTATTTTGCCAGTATCATGTATGTATTTGTGTTGTTGGTGGAAACAAATACCTGTTTCACAGCCCCCCCAAACAATTTTTTTTTGTTTAAACCTTTGATTAATTTCAGATTAACTTCTTTAGAGGAGATCCAATCCCATCGAGGTAAGAGCATCATTCAAATACAAACAGCTTCTCTCAGTAAAATAGCTCAAAAAGTGATTCTGATATCTTTTTTTCTTCTCATCTATTAAGTCACGGATTAATGTCTAGCGATGATTAAACATGACATTTCAGGTGTTCAATCACAAAGAATAAGGGATTCGACAATTTATCGTCTGGGTATTATACTTAATTTTACTGCATTCGTGTTCATGTATGTAGAACCATCTCTTATGTTTACATTAATTGATTAAGTACGAGAGATAAACGGAGAATGTGCCGAAAATGAAAGAAAAATAGGAAAAACTGATACATATTGTTAAAGAAGTGCTATGGATAAAACATTATTTATTTGTCATAGGCCCTAATTAAAATATTAGACACAAATATTATTTATATATCAGAGTTTGGGTAATTAACATAACCTTTGGAAACGGTTACCAAGTCAATTACTTTTGTGGAAAAGATCGAAATGAAAACTATATTAATAAGTTATTGTTTTTCCATTTCAAAGATTATCCCAATGTGCATATAAATTGACTATTTATTTGTTTATGTTCTTATTACTGTGTCATTTCCTTATCATGTTTGAAAAAAAAAACAGCTGAACCATCAACACCTGCCATTTTCTCTGTTGAAGCCGAAAGGAATACAAGTACGGAAATCGAACTAGAAGATCATGGAGTATCACTGTTTATTCCTCCGGAGGCTGTTCATCATAATGACCCTTGCAAGATCACCCTGACCCTCTTAAGGGATCCTCCTAGTGTTGACATCCAAGATGATGAATCAGTGGCCTGCTATGGGATCAGATGTGATCCTCCAAACATGATCTTCCACCAACCTGTTAAGATCAGGATACCACACTCTACCATGGCCATCAATCCTGATCAAGTGAAACCAGACATCGTTTCTCATGTATGGGATTCAGTAAACGGTAAGTCCATCTGGTCAGATACAGAAACCTACTCGTTTTTGTTTACTGCTGGAGTAAACGAAAATTGATGCCCTGAGATCCCTTTTCAGCAAACCAGGCAAAGCACATTCGGGACAACACTGAGTAGTTGCGATATTGCCAAGTGGTAGAGATTGGTCTTGTAACCAGGTAGTTTCCGGTTTAAAATCAAGTCGATGTGCTAGTGCCCTTTGGTAAGTCATTAATTACTTAGTGGACTTAAACTGACTTAAAGATGTTTGTCTAATTGGTTTTTAAAAAAATCAAGTATACTACTTTCCTAGCAGTCGGGTAAAAAAAAAAAAAAAAAAAATATATATATATATATATATATATATATATATATATATATATATATTCTCAGTATGCTGTGCCATGTTATGTTCTACGTTTTCATTGCAGATACATGTAATAGAAAGCAAAATATACTATATGCTAATTTATGGTAGAGGACTGTGAACGCTTTCTAAGTAATCTCGGAGTTAGTAGTTCCAGTTCTAGTTATCGTTGTTATCACAGCGCCATGACGTCGTGAGGAACAATTTATAACTCCAATTTTAAATAAAGGAAAACGGATGAAAGGGGAGAGTTGGTGCTTGTTAGGATGGCTTATTAAACTTAAAACCATTTGAAATAATTATTATCCACAAGGACACCATTACTGATAGAAATATTTGGTGTCACCATACTCAGGTGCTACAGTTTAAAGGACAAATTGGTCCCATTGCGCAATAACACATCTTAAAACAAACGCACTTTTGTTCTTTTACCCACTGGCAATAGATCTACCAAGAACATCAAGAATGAGATCATCCAGCTCACCAGCCGAACCACCATACTGCAGATTGTACAAGAGACATCTTGAGCTGTACATTAGTCACTGTGCAGAGTGGTGGGTTCTTATTCCTACACCAACTTATGTGCACTCCATACATCCCAGCAACCGTAGAAAGAGGCAAAGAGATTGAAGTTCATCTCCATGTGCATGCCGATGTTCCTGGCATTGATGCGGTAAGTACTGTTAAGGTGTTCGATTAGTAAATTGTTAATTTACAGTTCTGTTAAAAGTGTCAACTACTGCACATTTCCGGAAGAGTATTAGAGTAGTTGTTTAAAATCCGACTTTCTGGGGTTATTATGTGCAAGGATTCACAGCTTGCTTACACCAGACTTAATGGGATTTTTCTTGAAATTTGATTAAAATCGCTGTACGCCATTAAAAATGTCTTGAGACATAATTTCATTAAAAATTACTCCTAGCATGGCCTGTATGTCAAAGCCTACACAATTAAATTCAATGAAATTCATTCATTCAATGATATAAAAATAGTAAATGTACAATACAATAGAAAATAGATACAAATCATAATCATAAACAAGGCGAGATATGTTGCCATAATCATATATAAGGTTAACATTTCGTTAGGGGCTACCAAAAAAGATCGATATCTTGTGAACTGGTGCCCCTTTTACAAAATTAACAAATTGCAAGTAAAACATTAATAAAAATCACACGCAGACACATCCAACAAACACATCGCACATACACGCAAACACGCACACACACACACACACACACACACATACACACGCGCGCGCGCGCGCAAACACACACACGCACACACGCACACACACACACACACACACACTTATCCTCTTTTACTCTAACAAAATAAAGACAAAGGAAGGAGGAAGAGAGATTACATGTACAGTGTACATAAATGTGGTAGATTAACATTATTATTATTAAAAAAAAATGGAAATCAAAATGTATATTCATCAATGAAGTAACTTTTAAGTACAAGTTTAAAGGAGGAAGCTGTTGAACAGGTTCGAATAATTGTTTTAATTTATAAAAAATCCTGATAAAAAGCTGAATTGTCTCTGATAATAGCAAGATGAAGAAAGGACTTTCTAATGTCCTCAAGAGTCATCCATTAGCGGCCTATGAGTTTTTCCGAAATGCTATCTGAGTAAAAGTTGGGTGAACTCCTAATGTTCACCAATGGATGTTTTTGAATTCCACGGAAATAAAATCAAATGGAATCACGATAATGATTGTGAAAATAGTGTTGTTTATTGGACCCCGGGATAAACCCCAAGACAAATATCCATGAGGACCCGGGACACTTTCCGATTCATTAGGCCTGTGTTTTACTAAACTGCTGGTCCTCCCTTCTTTGATAAAGGAAGTTCTACAGGAGGAGAAGCTTCAGTCGTACCGCAAGGCCCATCGATCGGTCCCATTTAGCATCATTTCTCATTCAGGTGACGTTACAGTGGCACGTGATTGTAAAGGGAAGACGGCAGAAACTAAGGTACGAAAATAAGTTTATCCTTAAAGAGAAAGTCACTGATATGAATTTGGGTTTAATGGAAGCAGAAAAATTAAAAGAACAAGTCAGTGAAAGTTGAGCAAAACCCGATTAAAATCAAGAAAGCTATGGACATTTGAATTTACGACCAATCGTAAACACATTGTCAACTATTTGACGTATCTTGCGAGATCCCTTCTCATTTTCTCTGTATTTTAAAACTAATCAGAACTTTCCTTATTCCTTAAAATTTCATATGTGCACCCTAAAAACAATTATCGCAAATATGTTTCTATACAATACATGCATAAAACAGATCTACTCCGTTTTCAATCACTTAGAAAATAAAAGTGTATGAAATTTCAGTAAAGAGCATATTGGATAAAACCTCGCAAAGTACGTCACAATGTTGCCAATTTGTGTATCACTGATGACATTACTTCACAAAATCATAATTTTCCTATGGTTAATAGAATATGGCTCAAAATCTCACTAAAAATTGTGTTTCTCTAATTTTTAGGCTTTTATCAATACCAGCTATTATCAGGGTCGACTTCCCCTTTGATAATCTCCCTGCTTGATGTTATGTATTTTGGCACTGAAAAAAAAAAAACGGTTACAATTTTGAGTAAGGGTTGCAGTAAGGTTTTAGGTTAGATTAGTGTTGGGTCCATTTAAAAGTACTTTGTCCCATTTGCAGGTTAAACAAAATGTAAAGGTTAAATCCCAACGGCATTTTAAAGACAATACTTATTTAGAACTTCCCTCAAAACTAAAGGGTTTGAAAATGTTTTTTTTTTGTGGGAAAATACCGACCATAAGTTGTCAAATCAACACAGGTGATTGCAACCACCTAAGTATAATAGTCAGATTTTAGACCCTTGTACTGAATGGTCGTACATTTTATGCTGCACAAAGATTCAATCAGTTTAATTTTGGCCATTAACAAGTAGTGGGTTATTAATGAAACAAATGCTCATGTACCTGTTACAGCTCATTTTATGTACGTTATTACCAAAGAAAAAAAGAGGGAAAAAAAAGATGTCAGTCAGTCACTCAATAGGCCTAGTGCCTGACAGTGAAGCCTAGAAAGTAAACAGGTTTTCTTGCATAATTTGAATACTAGGACACTGCTAACGTAGGAACTTCACAGATAGGATATACAGGACATATTCATAATTTCTGCAAAGTTCTAACAAATTGATGTTGGCTGCAAAAGGGACATAGTATCTTTAAAGGACAACAATAACCTAAAATGTATTTTGTGTAATGTATAAAACTAACCTTACTTTTTTTTTACTCGGCTTTTTATGTGTTTGTTCAACATTTAGGGTTCCGGCGCAGCCGGCATGCCAAGACGCGCACGGCTCGGCGCGATTGCTGAAATTAGCAACTCGTTGATTGTATGGTGTCTCCAAGTTATATCAGGGGGAAAAGAAATAAGTCTCCCTCGGAGAGATTTTTGACATTTCAGCCTTTTAGAAACTCAAGTTTACAGTTTAAGGCTAATAATGAAGGAATATAGTCTAATACTTTGGGAGTATTTATTTGGAGTCAGGTTTGAGTCATCAGGCACAAATGAAGATTCGTTAATTAAAACATATCCCACAACATTTTAGAAACTATTATTGTTCTCCCAGGCTCCTTATTTTCAAACAAATTATCAGTTCCTGTAGGTCGATCTGTTATTGAGACATGATAATACTACAGCCCTATCCGGAAAACTGACCCCCAGGACAACCCCCCACCCCCGAAAATCTACCCATGGACTTTTTACCCTAGGATAATTATCCTCAGGCAAAGTATAAACGGGAAAATTACCACCCAAGGCAATGATCCCCAGAAAATTACCTCTAGGGCAATGAAACTCTAAGACGAATAGCCTCATGACAATTAAGTGAGCATGGCTGATAATTTTATATGCAAAATGTCAGAGGTAAAAATGCCATAGGTATTTTTATTTTCATATAATGCTGTAATTATAGGTGTAATTGTCCTGGGGTAAGATGTCCAGGGAGGTAATTGTCCTGTGTGTCAATATCCGCAATGATTACCCGGAAAAGAATTATTCTTTGTCTTTTGTCATGAGGATAATTGTTCGGGCAGGTCTGCAATGTTTCAAACATGTTTGTCTCAATAACATAATAATAATAATAATAACTCAGTTGTGTTGGAAAGGTTCTATTTAACATTTTTTTTTTCCGCATCTTTTAAACATCTTTCTTTCTTATATAATGCAATAAATCTTTACTGAATATCTGAAACCCTGAAATCCGGAAAATAATTCCGAGTAGGACAAGTTTTATAATTTTACCCTGATACAATACACTTGAAGGTGCCATACACAAAATTAGCAAGGCCAATTTCGTATGAAGGAAATAAATAATGAAATAAAATCGCAAACACGGATACGGAACCCCTTTTCTTGTTACTTTTTGCGTTTCTTTTTAGAAAAAAGAAGAATGTTATTTGTTTCTGAAAATCAAATTTCTCGTCCTTTACCAGCTTTCTCTAAAGGAAATTCACAACCGAATGAGACATAACGTAGTCTTACAAGTGCCCCCGAGTGAGGACGATACTCCATTTGACGTGGTATCCATCACAGTTACACAGTTTGGGAAGCTAGGGGTGTCTCGATCAATGGCATTCGGCATTAGATACGAAGGTTTGTCTACAATATGTAACCCATCCCGGTATTGAAATATGGAGAGATTGACTTTAAAACAAAATTACGAGGTATGATTTTACATGAAATAATGAACGTTATTTTCGTCCACGTCCTTTTTTAATCGGAAATTAATTTTCCTTAACATTCTTAGCTCCGGCTGTTACTGTCATAAACTAAACTTAACAGGAAAGCTTTACTCGGGAAAATGAAAGTAATTATCAGTTTCGTATAAAGATATACCTGCGCAGGCATATCATCATATTATATTTCTTATCAGCTATTGGCAGAGTTTCTTATGATACACAAATATTTTGATCAATTGGGACATACACGCATTTGAAATTAATTGGTATACATTCCATATTCATTGATTTATATAGAATTGTCATCGTTTTTCTTCCGAAATTTAGTTGGGAACATGACTGTTTTTAAAATAATAAAGATTTAAAAATTGTCTTTATGTTTTCACATTTTTTAAAAATCTCTTTATCATCGTATACATGATTGTAGATGAAATCAAGAGTCCTGAGTTTGCTCCAGTTATCCGGTAAGCATGTCGTTATAAATCTATTCACATTTTAAAAATAAATGTATATTAGATTAAGGTGCATTACGAATTTTCCCCGCAAAGTTCAATTACAATTTCGTTTAAGATATGAAGTGAGAGACAAGGCCTATTGTCTGAAATATAAGGTATTCATATTCTTGATTTTTTTTTCTCTTCCTTTAGTAGGAAATTTAGATGTAATTTGGAATATCAATAACATTTCATAATGCAACACCGTGCAGGAAATGCATGTTAACTAAGATACAGATACAGTTACATGCATTTGTTTTACAGAGAAATCGAAGGAGCTTCTGGAAATGATCTCCGAGATAAAGATATTCGGAAAATTGGTGAAAAGCTTTCGATAGACGACTTTTATGACCTGGGAGTTGCACTTGGTTTCCAAATACAACAACTGGATGCAATAGAGTACAGGTGGCTCAAAGACAGAAAAGAGGCCATCTTCGAAATGTTGCTAACATGGAAACAGAGACAACTACTGAGTCAAAACGTGAAAGAAAAGCTTCTTTCAGTCCTGAAGTCTGCAGAAACAGAGGCAAAAAAGACGAAAACGACAGGTTTTTACTGTTACTCATTTAGATTTATCAGCATACCAAAGATAATGCCTGATGAATTAAACCTGACTCCAAATAAATACTACCTAAGCTGTGTATGGATATGTACTCATATTTTGATTTAGTCATACATTGGTAATTGATTCTATAGGGGAAACAGTTTGACGCCAATGATGACCTTAGTCATCATTAGTGTGGCGCAATATGTCTCTATATAACAACATTAAAAGTCGCAGGCTCCTATAACAAACTAATTTTATTATGCTTCTGCGAGATGGAGAAAGGATGGAAAACGCTTCCACAAAGAAGGAGCAATGGATGAAAAGGCGCGGTCTCCGTCTTACTTAAGATGAGACTTTTTGCGAATTTTAGGTTCTTTTAAAAAAATTGCAACGTACTATAAAAGCGGAACATTTTGATTTTAAACAATGCAATGGAAAAAAAAGGGAGAAATACCCTGATATAAAAATATTGGCGTAGGAACCGTTATTATTAACAATACAAACACTGCAATATAGACTTAAAAAAATAAGAACAAATTACGTTTATAATGATAAGAATTCATAATTAACAACAATAATAAATTACAATAACAATGACGGAAAAAAGTATTTACATATTTATAATGATGATAAATAATAAAAATAGCAGTATAAATGATGATAGCAGTTGTAATTGAAATAGTAAGAACCATAAAGTGCAAAGATTTCATATATTTCAAAAATACATAGCCAATTATGAAAGAAATTGTGAAAAAATATATATTTAAAATGATGCTTTCAAAAATGTATTATTAGTTTTTCACTGAATCATTTGTGATTATGCAGAAGAATCTAATTTGACTATACTTAATTTCTTTTTTTAATGCAACAATGACGTCCTTTGTATTTGGTCACCGTACTTCAGATAATACTCCAACTGGGTAAGATTTTGTTTAGTCATTAACCCTTACCGTAAATCTAACCTCAAACCTTACTGCAGCCCTAACTGAAAATTCTAACCGTGTGTGTTTTATTTTTTTAACGACTTAAACCAAGAGCAAATGTGGCAGCGCCAAAAGTCAGAACATCAAGAAGGGAGATTATCAAAGAGGAAGTCCACCCTGATAAGTAGCTGGTATACTCATAAAAGCAGGAAAATAAGCGAAACAAATTAGGGAGAGCTTGAGCAATATCCGCTTGAAATAGGAAAATAATGTATCTTTTAAGTTGTCACCAGTAATTATACTGGTGACAACTTAAAAGATACATTATTATACACAAATAAGCAACACTGTGGCATATTGATTGATTGATTGATTGATTGATTTTATTCATTTCATATAACAATTGTTTACACAATAAAGAATATAGTTGACAAAGTAAGATCAAAATTATGAAATGAAACAGGAAGCCTAACTACAACATTCTTGAAGCATATACTAATACTCGCCATTCTGTATAGTTAGTCCAACTAAATCGCCAATTAACACATGCATATGGTGCTATTTAAAGGGTTCAGTGAACTTATGTGAATTGTCTTTGCAAATACAAAATAGGGAGAATTAAAGGCGATTTTATAGAGAGTTACAAGAGGTAATAACGTTAAATATAAAAGGTAATCATCTGCTTTATGATGGAAAGTACAATTGCACACATTTAAACTTACAGGGAACCTTCTGATAAATAAGATAAGTGATATATTAGTGAAATAAATATAGTAGAAGTGTTTTAAAGCTTAACAAAATTACGAAAAAATATAAACGTAAAATAAAGGTATCCGTGTCAAGCAGATTACGTGACTCATTGATTTGATTTTCAAGGATTCGTTGCTTAATTTGTTTGCTGGTCGAAGCAATCGATCTTTCCTACTGCATGGCAAAAATCCGATTGACTGGATGACAAGTTCTGTCGCAAAGCAGTTCACTAACCAGAAGTCGAGATAACCTTTGATTCTAGTATAATGAACATCATTTATTCTTAATATATTTAGTGACATTTCAGACCAAGCCTTGCTTAAATTGGCTCGACATATCAAGTGGACGGACTTCATAGATATTGGCAAAAAGCTTGGCTTCAGACAGAATGAGCTTGAGAACATCAAACACAAGACAATGCAGAATCGCAAAGACGCTAACATCCAAATGCTCTGCACGTGGAAGGCATCTCAAAGATCGGATCCTAAAGCGACGGAGACGATGAAGCGCATTTGGCAAACTGTCTCCTTGGCATCTACGGCAGCCGCTGAGAATGCAGGCAATTGTTTTTCTTCATTGTTAATAAATAATAGCTCTATTACTTGTATATATTGTATATCATATAATTGGTCATGCTAATAAAATGTAGAAACGAACTTTGTCTTCAATGGAATTGAACGATTACATGTTTAGTGGTTTTGAAGCTCCGGCTTAGGGTTGAAAATGTCGTTCATAGCAGTCATTTTGATGTGTCAAAAAATCTATCTCACGAGATAAGACGAGATAAGGTGGAGTCATCTTTATACTCACTAATACATAGGGTATAGGAGAAAACGTATGTAGTATACACACAACTTAAAGAGAAGGTTGAGTTCTGGGAAGAGGTGAAAAATAATTTGTGAGCGTTATCATTCTTATTATGCAAGTTTCGAAGAACATCAGATAAGACATGTTCCCTGAAAAGCATGGCTCTTCAAATGCCTTATAATCTAAATATGTCATGTAACTCGTAAAAGTCAGGGGGGGGGTAGGTTTTTTTTACGCCACGTGGTCGTGTAGTCCCATATACATCTTTCTGTGTACAGTGTTTGTAACTTTACCAAGACTTGGCCAAATTTCTTATCATTTTGATGATTCCAGAACCTTGCAATACACACAAATTCTTATATGCTAGATGATCAACCTTTTCTGGTCGATTTCACACCGTTTCTTTCACAATGCAATCGCATGACCAGAACTCAACTTCATCTTTAAAGCTAAAGCCTTAACTGTCATTACTGATAGGACTGTCATGACACACACGCTGTTTAATATTTATATATTTTACCCTCAGACGAAAGCTTGTGTATGATCTCTTCAGCGACTCCTTGATGAAATAGCCACACCAAGCGAGCCTATAGAGCCGGAAGATATGGATATCATTGAAACATCAGATACAGGTAGATATTAACAGAATGATAACATCATGTGATTGGGACAATGCTAGCATTATACACATACCGTTTGTTTAAAGGCCACTCTAACCAAAACTGGCTAAAACATGTAAAAAGGACATGTAGAATAATTTTTGACGGAGATTCCGAACATGAAAATGATTTTTCTTAGAAATCATCAACAATTCTGGAATCTAGCTTTAAAAATTACGACTCAGAACGCCAAAAAAGCCCAGTTTCGGAGCTGTATTGCGCAAAAGCATATGACGTCACTGCAGGAGCCTCTCCAGTGAAAAGAGTGTGATTTAGGCATTAAAATGTCTTTAAAAAATAATATGCTCTTCATAATCTCAATACGTTTCTAGCAATTTCGTCATTCCTAATTATGAATTACAATGAGATTGTAAGACCCTTAGTTGTAGGACAAATCGAACATGCCCAAAATGACAAATGCGTCATCAAGCCACGTAATCGTATTACCTTTTCTTCGAGGAGCGTAGCCCAGCAAGCGTGAAATCTGTGAAAAATGGATGGTTATTGTCATTTTTTGGTCAATTTATATTTTTTTGAAAAATCAGAGGCTGGAATATTAAAGGCCCACTGCACTACTTGTAGCTACTTGCGCCCTCTATATAACAACCAAAGCCTAATCGGTGACCATTGGTCCCCCATGATCCTCTTTTTCTTATGTTAACTGAGAGCTGAGTTGATGAGATAACCACCTGTACAATGACCTGGCAGTGCGCTCTAATCCCTCGTGTAAACTATGGCATGTTTTGAAAGGCTATGTTAGTTGGGTTAGAGTGGGCCCTTTAACACAATTCTAGTGGGCATGATGAATATCAAAATATAAAAAATATCAGTATCAAATATCAAATTTAGAGATTAGAAAATTGATGCACTTTTTCATCGTTTGATTTTGATGCAGAGCGAGAGGAAAATAATGATGACCTTGACCAGTGTGGGGGTACACCAAACACAGAAGAGCTGTGCCTGCGTCGCTCTATCAGTGAAAAGTCTGCCATTAGCATGCTCACTTGGGAGAGCCCTCCGTGTTAATGATGACCTCATTGTTGGATTCATCGATCTACCCATTTCGTCATTACTCTATAAGATCGCACGACAGCTCGTAGACAGTTGGTGGAATGGTTTGAAAAAAGGAAGAAAAAGAACATAAGCTTGCTAAGCTTCTCTCGGAGTTTAACATCCAATATGTCAAAACAGGTTCGTTGGAACTACAACGCTGAGTTCAATCATAATCATGTTGATAAGGAAATATCAAGTTTCAACTTCCAAATTTCATTTTATTTCTTTTTCACATTCCATTTTCCCCATTTATTTGCGTCAAAATCATTAGGCTTTACAGAAGTACAGAATTTTTCAGTAGGTAAAGATTTGTATGAACATGTTTCTACAAATCAAAGACATTACTTTTGGTTTCTTTACTTGTCCCTATATTCATCAATGTTTTACAGTTTTTTTTCTTCATTATTTCAGACGCCGTCAATGTCTTCATGCATCACCATCATTATGCTATGTCCATTAATTTAACCTTGATTTACGCATTTTTTCAGTGTCCACAGGCCTTGACGAAATCTCAAAAGCCATTGGATCCAAGACAGACCTACTAGACTTGTGTCATCGCCTGAGTGTGAAACCTTCTGGCGTCTTGCAGATCATGAGCACATCTTTGACCTTGCCGCCTCACATGATTGGCCGTAGTGCTTTGAAGATGCTTAAAGAGTGGGTACATCAAGGTGGGACTAGGGAGAGGCTTCTGAAAGTTGCTCAGGCTTTCCGCTTCAACGACGCAGCAATCAAGATAGCAGAAGGTAATGCCCACTCCACAGTGTTTCATATTAAGCTGACTGGTGTAGGCCTACTTGATCAGTTAGGGAAAACGTTTCAAAGATTCATCATGTTTACTTGCGATTGCCTGACTATAAGAGAAACCGACATGCTCCCTTTAAAAAAAATCATAAATTTGGTGGGAGCTTGTGCACTTGTAACTTTTTTAAGAAATAGAAATCATCAACGGTGTTGCCAGATAAACACGAAATTGAAAGGAAACAATCCGTTGACCAGTTAACTTTCAGAACTTAGAATCACGTTATGCCACTAAATATTACACGCTTGTTTCCCAATCGCTTTACAGTAAAAACACTCAAAAGGACTGCTTTGAAAAAGCTATGAACAATTTTTTTTTTTTTCAAGTATTTTTTAACATAAATAAACTGCAGTTTATTTTTTGTCATGTTCATATGGCGATTATCGATGGCTTTTTACCTTCTTATCCTTCTAAGGCATGAAATGCCACCCAAGCTATATGCCTTTCATCTCGCATGGCATCATCGATCACAAGGGTGGAGAACTGACCCTCGATGAACTTGGTATTGCCGTATCTATCCCTGAAGGAGCTATACCAAAAGGGATGAGATCAGTCGTGACTCTTCGCGTTCCAACCCATGATAATCCTAGGATTCCTGTTCGGGAGGGTGAGTGTAGTTCATCACTCCAGTCATAGAAGGTTCTCTGACACAACAACTGCTCAAGCCTGCAACAGTGGTACTACCACACTGTATCAATCGCCATGAACGTAAAGAAGACCCTTCTGTTATATTGTACACAAAAACAGAACCAGGTACATATAATATTTGTTCTTGTTCTGTTAACAAAAATACACCATCACGTGAAATGTAAAACAATTTGACAAATGAGGAGAATAACTGATTTCAAATCACATATAAAATATTCTTCTCGTCATGAGAATCCATTTGAGAATGATAAACTGATGAGAGATATTATTTAATAACTACTCAATAATAAACAAAAAGAATACCATTATGTCATATGAATCAACTCGCTGAACAACAATTGAATCAATTCAAATCAGAACATGATCATGAGCTGAGTCGAAATCAATTCTCACTCGACTCATAGTCGTTGTTTTATAAGCCTATGTAATCAGGAAGTAAGACAGTTAAATCAATATTTTTTTCTTCATTTTTCTTAATTCAAAGGAAAATTCGGTCGTACGAAGCTGACACCGCCCGCGTCAACACATTTTGAAAGATAAGATCAAGTTTCATACACGTCATCTTCAAGTCTGGGCTCTGTCATCGACCGATCTTCAAGGACTCCAGTTGAGATGTGCAGTCTTCCAGCCTGTCTCCATGAGCCCTGCAGAGAAATCACTCTACATGTGTACATACTTCACCCATACAGGAACTACATAGAGGTAGTTATATCATATAATCTATATCCATCTTTAGCGGACACCATTCAATAATCTAATTATTAAAAGGTGACCTTTCGAGCTATTTAAGTTATGGAAGGCCTATGGTAACACTTTAACATTCACTGAGTAACGTCAGCTTAGAATTTCTTTCAGATTAAATTATCAGGGCATAATTTTTTTAAAAGCAAGGAAGGAAAGGGAGGGGAAGTGATGAGTCTTTGGGAGGGAGCAAGTTAGGAGGGAGAATGAGTGGGAGGAAAGTAGGAGGAGGAATGGGACGGATAACAAAAAATGGCAGGAAAGAGGGAAGGATATGGGGTTAAGGGAGGGGAGATGATGGAAGAAAGAAGGATGGGTGAGGAAGGGTAGGTCCATGGTTTGAGGAGTGTACGGGTGGAGGAGCTAAATACAACCATTAGGAATGAGATGGGACTAAAGCAAAGATAGAAAAGTTTGAAGATGGGGGGGGGGGGGGGGCAGAGTAGAGGGAAGGAAGAGAAAAAAATGTAGGGAGGGGTGTTACGCTAAATATTCAGGTTTAGTGCAGTGTTAGTGCATTAAGCTACTTGATCACGTGGATATTAGAAAATTAAACCATAAATGTGAAAAAGATATGTCACATATTTTGGGACCGAACTATTCATTAATAATACTAATCTTTTGACTGGGGTTTTTATGATTTTAATTTCTACCATTCAATCGTTAATTAAAAAATAAATCTAAATGAGATGTATATATACGTGGTAAATAAAAGTTATTGATAGGCCTTTTTTTAAGGCCGACAAAAGATGACGTTAATCATCTGCATGAAATTTATTCATTTGCAATATCTGGATTTGAGTTATATTTGTCCAATTCCAGGATATAACTAGGAAGGAAAAGAGGTTCTTCTGTGCCCTTACTGCCAAGTCCCGAAGGAACTCAGATTCTCTATAGAGTCAACAGCAAAGGATCTAAAGATTTTGTTCCACGACGGGACAAAAAGTAGCCCCAAAATGGTAAATATGCACGATTGTTACCCCCACCCCCCCCCCCCCTTACTCACTGTTATTTAGGGTACGCGTATGCATGTTCCCTCTCTTTCGAAAATGAAAAACACCCCCCTAAGTCCGGTGTGTAAAGTCAATACGGGCCGAAATTTTTGTGTGTGTATGACGGACTTCGTCGCGTGAAAAGTACCCCCCTTTACCGGAGATTTTGGGAACAATGAATGCGGTCCCTCCATTCCAGGAGTGTAACATCAGCATTTCGTATCGAAAACGAACGCGGACTATTAGCACTCAGATTACGTGTAGTGTGTGGAATCTCTTGATCATTTTCCCCGAATCATGCTTAGAATAATGTGTACACCCTGCCGGTGCCCATCGAGTAAGTTTGACCGCATTTCAACTGTAAAGGCGCCCGCGTACCTGATGGATGTATAACTGGCTAATGTATTAATTTATTTATTATAACGTACATTTACATAAATATATCATGTTAATTTTCATCATCATCATTATTATTATATCATTATTGTTGTTGTTGTGGTTGCGATTGTTGTTAATGTTATAAATATTATCATTATTAATATTATTATTTTCCTGCAACCAAGGTACCCCATCAAAAGTATACTAAGTGGAAAGTGGCAGCCCTCTGAACTTCGAGCTTCAGTTCTCTCCTGAAGAGAAAGGAAAGAAGAACGTCCCATATCGACATACTTACAAGGATCAGCAACACGTGCAGAAAAAGACTATAGCATTTCAATAGAGGGTAAGCCTATATTATCAGGAAGTAGGATAGTTAACTTTGTCTATTTCACTTCATCTGTTGTAGCCAGGTACTTCAAAGACATTACATACAAATTCACGTAATAAGTGACCTCAAAGACTTTTCTTTACATGAGTCATTTCTTGTAACAAGTGACCTCAAAGACTGTACATTTTGTCATTTTTTTCTTTATAACAAGTGACATTAAAGACTGTACATTAGTCATTTTTGGTAACAAGTGGCCTCAAGGACTGTACATTAGCCATTTTTCGTAACAAGTGACCTCGAGGACTAAACACTAGTCCTTGTTTTATAACAAGTGACCTCAAGGACTGTACATTAGTCCTTGTTTTATAAAAAGTGACCTCAAAGACTGTACATTAGTCCTTTTTTTTGTTATAACAAGTGACCTCGAGGACTGTACATTAGTCCTTGTTTTATAAAAGTGACCTCAAAGACTGTACATTAGTCCTTGTTTTATAACAAGTGACCCTCAAGGACTGTACATTAGTGTTGTTTTTAATAAACAAGTGACCTCAAAGACTGTACGTTAGTCATTTTTTCGTAACAAGTGACCTCAAAAGACTTGTACATTAGTCATATTTATAACAAGTGACCCCAAGGACTGTACATTAGTCCTTGTTTTATAAAAAGTGACCTCA